>LPNX010316229.1:376292-407481 GCA_001517045.1 Pseudotsuga menziesii | reverse complement strand
CAGATCACTGAAGGAGATGGCAACATGCATGATGGAGGCCAAAACTTTGCCACCAAAGTACTGGGCCGAAGCTATCAACTGTGCAGCCTATATTCAGAACAGGGTGTCTCACAAATAGTTGGATGGCATGACTCCTTTTGAAGCATGGAGTGGGCACAAGCCAGATGTGACCCATTTCAGGATTTTTGGCTCAAAGGCATGGGCTAGAATCCCGGCAGAGAAGAGGAAGGCTTTGCAGCCCCAAAGCGAAGAATGTCTTTTTGTGGGATACTCTGAAGATTCAAAAGGGTACAAGTTTATAAACTTGAGGACAAACAAATCCTTAATTGAAAGGTGTGTTCAGTTTGAAGAAGAACCCCTTGCAGAAGTGGAGATTGGTGAAGCCTCTTCACCACCTGAACCTCAAGAAGTAAGTAAAGAGTTTGTTGAACATTATAATTCTGATTTGTATGATATAGATGAGTTTATTGCATACCCAAACAGCCCCACAAGGCCAAAATGGGCAGCCAAAACACTACATGCAGCAGGAGAGCTAGCTGGGGATCTCAATTTGAGAGTGGTCTGTGCATGAAGGATCCTGAGTTTGCTGAAAAATGCTATTTGATGGTGGAGTCTGATCCTCAAACATATGAAGAAGTAGCAGGAGATCCAAGATGGCAAGCTTCCATGAATGAGGAGTTCAACTCGCTACAGAAGAGCAACACATGGGAGCTAGTGGATCTTCCTCCAGGGAGAAAACTAGTACAGTGTAAGTGGGTCTATAAGACCAAATTTGTTGCTGATGGTTCACCACTGAAGTACAGGGATATATTGGTAGCTAAATTTTACTCACAGGTTCATGGCATTGATTACAATGAGACTTTTTCCCCAGTGGCAAAGATGGATTCAATCAGGCTAGCTCTAGCCATTGCAGCATCAAGGCAATTGGAGGTACATCATATGGATGTAAAATGTGCCTTTCTAAATGGTGATCTCACTGAGGAGATATTTATGCAGCAGCCCCAAGGTTTTTCTATTGACCATTCTCTTGTGTGCAGGTTGAGAAAGTCATTGTATGGGTTAAAGCAAGCCCCTAGGGCTTGGTATGCCAAGATAGATAGCTTTTTGCTATCTCTGAATTTTGTTCGGTGAAAATAAGATTCGAATGTCTATCTGAAGGTAATTAATGGTTTATTAATGATCATTGTGTTATATGTTGATGACCTCCTCATTACAGGAAGCTCACAGGCTGAGATTGCTTCCCTAAAAGGAGCTATGAACCAAGCCTTCTCCATGACAGATTTGGGGCTCTTAAGTCAATTTCTGGGGCTTGAGATTGCTCAAACCAAAGCTGGAATCAAGGTGCACCAGTCCAAATATGCCTTGGATTTGCTGATCAAATTCAGAATGCAAGATTGCAAAGCAAGCAAAACTCCTTTCCTTCCAGGAGTGAAGCTGGAGGAAGATGATTCTCCACCGATGGTAAACAACACTTTGTATAGACAGTTGATTGGATGTTTATTGTATTTGACACATAATCGACCTGATATTTGTTATGCAGTCAGTGTTGCTTCTAGATTCATGGATAATCCCCATGAGATCTATTGGAAAGCAGCCAAGAGGATCCTTAGCTTTGTTCAGGGAAGAAGGACACATGGGATTTTCTATAAAGCCAATTATGACCTTGAGTTAATTGGTTTTACTGACAATGATTGGGCAAGTGATAGCAAAGACAGGAAGTCCACTTCAGGTTATGTGTTCATGCTTGTAGAAGGGCCAATCAGCTGGTCAAGCAAGAAACAGAGTTCCATTGCACTTTCATCTACAGAAGATGAGTACAGAGGAGTTGTCAATGCAGCAACTCAGTGTTTATGGTTGCAGGGTTTACTTGGAGAGTGTGGTTTCGAACCTGAGAACTCAACTACCATATACTATGATAACCAGAGTACCATTCAAATCTACAAAGATCCAGTTCAGAAGCAGAGAACCAGACACATTGAGATTCACATGCACTACATCAGAGAGCTTGTGCATGATGGCACCATTCACCTACTCTTTTGTTCATCTTCAGAACAAGTAACTGATGTCTTCACCAAAGCATTTTGTGAGAAGACCTTCAGCAATCTTAAATCACTACTAGGGATTAATGATCATGCTGTCAAAGCATGAGTTGAGACAAGATTCTACAATTTTGTTTTACAGTCCATGTTTAAAGGAGGATTTTCCCAAGTTGGTTTTGCCTCTTTCCTTGTTTCATATGGACTTGCAGTATGTAAAAGGGTGACTAAGCCTTGTTGCTAGGCCCTATATTTTTGATTTATTACTCATAAATTCAGGCTTAAGGGGGGGTGTTAGAATAATCAAACCCATAGTATTACCCACTTAGACATTAATTCATTTATTTTTGTCTTATTTTCCTAGTTCATGAGTCCCACCATGTTCAAGTTGCTAATTGCCTATCCATAGAGGTCAAACTTGCCATCTTTGACTCATGTAGTGCTTGGAAAATCCTTAGGAATCAAATCTGATTTATTCCTGGCCTCCTAGGTGCCCTTCTACTTTTTCTGCTTTGTTGACTACTTTTTCAGTTTTTAAAGCACATAAGGAAAGCAAGACTAGGTGAGGTGAACCTGTTTTATTACACTTTCATCCTCCACTCTTTCCTCCATGCAAAAGCATGTATGAGCTTCCATTTCACCACTCATTATCTTTCCCATGTGCCCTTGCCAATTCGTGAGCCTCATGACAGATTTGGGATCAGCTTTTTACACCTATGGGGGATTTGCCTATTTTGGGTAAGCCTGCTTTATGCTAGATTTGGATGCTTCCTCATGCATTTGATTTCTTCATGTATTCTATTTATTTATCAGCCTATGATATTACAGGGTTGTCTATTGTACACTGAGTTAATATAATTTTGTGTTACAGCTCCATTTTCAGTCTCCATTGTTGACAATTTTGCATGATCAATTGTAATTTGTTGTGAGTGAAATTAATCTATTGCTGGTCAGAATTTCTACAAGGTCTACGGTTAGTGATCCTATTAGGATACCATATCTGAGACGAGTGACTATAGGGAATAGTACGTACATAATTACACAGATCTCTTCGTCCTTTCTCCCTAGTTCTTCGAATGTTCACCCTTCGTGCCGGAATGTTGCTACATGTTATGTCCATACTGTGGTTACTAGACCGGTTGTGTCTTAGCTTCATGCACCACCAGTTGTTTTGGGAGGTCATGTTCATACTTCTAGAGGTGACATTCCTACTTTTAGAATGTATATTCCTACTTCCGGAGCATATGTTCCTACTTACGGAGTGTCTCATGGGACATCTCATTTGATGACTTGTTGACCCTATTATGGGATGTAGTATGGACAGGGTTATTCACCTTGTGGGGGAGGGTATAAAAAAACTTCTTACTCTGCAAATTATGGCTTTGTATCTCTGAATAGTCAAGGTACACCACACTATGGTGCTTCCATGCAACCCTATATGGGTCAAACGAGAGGAGGGAACTGTGGCCAAGGACATAGTGGTAATCAGACCTATGTGAATCAAAAATATCAGGGAGTGGTCCATCAAACTCATCATCCTAAGCTCCCTTTCCTCGCAATGCAGAATATTCCTGACTTGTCGAGATTGATGAACGATCCTGTAGCTCATGACCCGGCTTGGCCGGCTGTCCCTACTAAGCTTCCCTCGGACATACCCAAATTCGAGGGAAAACCGGGATAGGATCTGAGTGAACATGTTACTACCTTCCACCTATGGTGCTCTTCAAATTCCTTACATCAAGAATCCATCCATTTAAGGATGTTTCAACAAACCCTTATAGGGACTACCACTAAATGGTATATAGAGCTACCTAGGGGTCATTTGCTTTGTTTGATGACCTAGCGATGGATTTTATTAACCACTTCCAGCTACTAGTGCGTTATGACATTGGTACAGAACTCTTGTCGACATTTTTCCAAGATAAAGCCACACATATATCGGATCATATCCAAGAGTGGCATAGACAGAAGAGGTTAATTAAAGCCTTTATACCGTCAAAATTCCTCCTTGAATGGTTCCTTAAGTCGTTATTTCCATATATAGCAAAGGATGTTTCTACATCCGGAGTACAAAATAAGGAACAAGCAATTTTTAGGGTGCAGGAACTGGATTTGATTTATGCTCAGTCTGGTTTGTTATATGAGATAATTCCCAATGCTCCGCATTCTAGTTTGAATCCCAAAGTTAAACTTGGGCCACATGCCGATGGCATTGTTGGTTGTGCAAGTGCTAAAACTCCAGATTCGATTACAAAACAAGTTATTCAATGGTCAATAAACAAATCTACTTCAAGACAAGCCATGGCTTCATCTCAACCCGCCCAAATAGCGAGTGTACTTTAGGTGCAATCGTCGGACCAAAAGGGTAACCAGCAACCCGGACGGAATAAAAAGAAGGGTAAGAATAATCATAAGGGTGGGAATAGAAATGAGAATGCTAATAATAATAACAAGAACACCCGTATGCTGGGGGGGACAAGCAAGCTAAATGTAAGGTTAAATTCCCTTGCAAGTTGTGTAAGGACGATCACCTCACTTACTTGTGCCCTCGTATCGATGAAGCCTCGAGATTCTTGGCACAGGGCCTAGTTGTGCTAACTAACCCTTTACGTCACAATCAAATTATGAACTCAAGGACCTATGATTAGTTTGGTTGTGATCAAGATCCACCAGAGGGTAGTGGTAGTGGTTGCATTAACAAGGTACGTGCTGCAAAAGTTGTGACCCATGCAAAAGACTATGGTTCATCACAACCCAGCCCAGGAAAGGAACTTGATCCACCAGGGACTCTGCATATTGAGAAACTTGTGGATAAACCTGAAGCTGCACCTCGCATTCCTAAGGGAGTCCTTAAGCGTTCGGGGCACAATCCTAATGCTCGAGCGGCCTAGAACTATTCTGTTCTCAAAGATTTGGGCCACATTCCTTGTGCGATGTCTGTACTGGAAGTGCTTCAGAGTTGTCCTTTGCAAAGGAAGGCTTTGATTTCTTCCCTTGGTGTGAATGATGATAATTCTTCCTCCGTGATTAAATTTGAAACTGCAAGACTTCAGCCTTGCTTGCCTTACTATGTGTCTCTTTTGTTTCATGTAGAATGTCTTAACATGACCGTCAAGCGCACTGTGATTAATGAAGGTGTTTCTACTTCTGTGATGTCTTTATCATGTTGGAAGGGCTTAGGTTCCCTTGAGTTATCTAAATCAGTGACCACGTTAACTGGGTTCAATGGGAGATCATTTAGGCCGCACGGGATCCTTCCTTCCCTTAAGGTCCATTTGGGATGGAAGACCGTTGAGATATAGGTCGAGGTAGTTGATGCACCCCTTGACTATAATCTCTTGCTGTGTAGAAATTGGATGTACAGTATGCAAGCTGTAGCCTCTTCCCTAGTTCGTGTTGTATGCTTTCCATTTAACGGGAAGATATTCATGATTGATCAAACATTATTCAAGAATTCATTATTTATCACATCTTCGAAAGCTTCAATCCCGATCGTTGAGCACTCTCAGCTGGAAACTAGGAGTGTGGATGTAGGCATGTACCCATCCCTCATAGGAAGCTTTAGTTGTCCTGCACCGATCCTTATGATAGGGTCTAGTTCTGGTGAGGCTTCGACATCTATGATATTGGTGACTTTCCACATGAGTCATATGGAAGATCCTTGTATTCTTTCTACACCGAGTACTCTGAGTGAGCCCATAATGACGGACGTGCCGTTTCCTGCAACTATGGTAGCTTATTAAGCTAATCTTGAGAGTGTTGCAGAGCCTAGTCCTTCCTCTTCGCAGATGGAGGAGGAGGACCCTTCTGTGTTGTCGGCATGGGCAGTACATTCTTCTCACGCACACGACTGCCTTGATAGTTTTTTCCCTTCAAATGAAGTGATTATTGAGGACATATGGAGAGTTGAGCCACCATGGGAGGAAATCCATCATAGATCTTACTTTCTTCCCGAGCTTTCCCGCTTGGAGCATGAGGAATTTAGGGCGGTTCTTAGTGAGAGAATTGGTATTCCTATGCTTCCATTAAGCTCTCTTCGTCCGATGGCTGATGGAAACATGGCAAACATATCTTCAACGATCCCTATCAATATCTCTCGCGATCGTGTCAGGATAGAGAATATCTATATTGGGGAACAATGTTCCCATGTTGAGATTCAAGAATACACTGAGGTGTTTAAATAATTCCGTGATATCCTTGCTTGGTGTTATGATGAAATGCTAGGTATCAACCCTTGTATTGTCAAACATGAGATTAAGACTTATCCCAATGCTAATCCTTTTCGACAATGCTTGCGTGTGGTGAATCCTAGGAATGCACCCACGATTAAGGAAGAGATAGAGAAAGTATTAAAATCCGGTTTTATCTATCCCATTCCCTTGATAGAGTGGGTTTCAAACCCCATTCCGGTGGATAAGAAGTAGGGAGTGATACACATATGTACTGACTTCCATGATTTGAATCGTGCTTGTCCTAAGGACAATTTCCCCACACCATTTATTGATCAGATTTTGGATGAGTGTGTAGGTGGCAAGGTTTTTTCCTTCATGGATGGATTTTTCGGATATAATCAGATACAAATTAAACCTGAGGACCAACATAAGACTGCATTTATTTGTCCTTGGGGAAATTTTTCATATCGAAAATTTCCTTTTGGCCTTAAGAACGCTGGAGGTACTTTTCAGCGGGCCATGACCTTGATCTTCCACGATCTCAAATCGATTATCGAAGTATTTTTGGATGACCTTGCTGCTCATTCTCGTATGAGAATGTGTCATTCCTATCATTTGAGATTGGTATTCGAAAGATGCTTCCATTATTTGGTCAGGTTAAATCCTCACAACTGCATCTTTTGTGTAAAGTCAGGTCGCTTGTTAGGATTCATTATTTATAAAGAGGGTACAAGAGTCGACCCTTTGAAGGTAGATTCAATACATCAGTTGTCTCCCCCGAAAAATATTCGTAATCTTCAATGTTTGCAAGGCATGTCAAACTTCTTATGGAGATTTGTTGTCAATTTTTCCAATTTGACTAGAGGCTTCATGTGTCTTTTGAAAAAGGACACCACCTTTTGTTGAGATGAGTGAGCCCAGGAGTCCTTTGATGCGCTCAAGTGAGCCCTAGCAATGGCCCCGGTGATTAGTCCCCCAGACTATAGCCGTGATTTTCTACTTTATGTGGCTGCATCCATGGAGACTATTGGTATGGTTTTGGTTCAAGAGGATGAGGAGCTCTAAGAGAATGTCATATACTATCTAAGCCGAAACCTTATTGACACAGAGATTCGTTATTCTCATGTTGAGAAGAATGCTTTAGCTACCGTACATGTGGTTCAATGGTTGAGACATTATATTCTCCTTCGCCAGACCTTGGTTGTAGCCCATGTCAATCTGTTTCAATTTGTCCTCACTCGAAGGATGATTTTGGGGAAAATATAATAAATGGATTTTCATCCTACTAGAGTTCGATCTCGAGTTTGTTTCCGCAAAATTGAAGAAGTCGTTAATTTTTGCCGAGCTTATATCAGATTTTGCAAGCGAGACCAAGGAGTTGGTTTGTCAAGATACGTTTGTCGATGAACACATATTCTTAATCTCAACTTTAGACCCATGGTATGGGGATATCATTATATATTTACAAACATTGAAGGTCCCTATCACCTCTCACGGGATGAACGAAGAAGATTATGTCATGTGTCTAAGAATTACCTCATACTGGATAACACTTTGTACCGCTATGAGGTGGATTCCATTTTACGACATTGTTTAACTCATGAAGAGGCTGAAGTAGTGCTGAATGAATACCACAGAGGGGTGTGTGGTGGTCATTTATCTGGGCTTTCTATAGCCCAAAAAATCTTAAGAGTGGGTTATTTCTAGTCGTCGATATTTAAGGATTGTGTTGATGCGGTCAAGAGGTGCCACCCTTGCCATGTGTTTGCACATAATATGTGCTTGAAACCTGCCCCATTACATTACGTCATCATCGTTGGTCCCTTCACTAAGTGGGCGCTTGATTTTATGGATTGCAACCCAGCTTCAGCTAGGGGGCATCATCATATCATAGTGGTTGTTGAATACTTCATGAAATGGGCTGAGGCTATGCCTACAGTTAAATATGATGGTGAGACAACCGCGGACTTCGTATTCAACCAGATTATTACTCGGTTTGGGATTCCGAAAGAGCTTGTCACTGACCATGGCTTGCACTTTCAGAATCATATGATGGAAAAGCTGGCATCAATGTTAGGGTACAAGCAAGAGAATTCCTCCTCTTACTACCCTCAAGCGAATGGACAGGTAGAAGCAGTGAACAAGTCACTCAAATCCATTCTCCAATGAACCAGTGCACAAACAAAGAATAATTGGCACATCATGTTATATCCTGCTTTGTGGGTGTATGGAACCGCTATTAAGACTGCCATGGGTTTTTCTCCATATCAACTTGTACATGGAGTGGAGTCGGTATTGCTGGTTGAATGCAAGATTCCTTATTTGAAGCTAGCCATAGAACTCTTACCAGACACTTCAGCATTGGAGGAGCGTTTGGTCCACTTGAGCAACTTGATGAGCAGCGTCGAGATGCCTTGGTGGCTCTAGAAGTAAATAAACGTCGCGTAAAGTTCCAGTACGATAAGTCTATCTGTCCAAGGAGGTTTAGTGAGGGAGACTTGGTCCTTTTGTGGGATCAACCGAAAGAACCCTTGGGGGCAAGAAATTTTAACCCCATGTGGTGTTGTCCTTACATCGTCAAACGTGTGTTAGAGAAGGGCACTTATGAGTTAGTGGATTATGAGGGAATGGACTTAGCAGAGCCTAGAAATGGGCTCTATCTCAAGAAGTACTATGCATGATTTTCATCCAAGGCTGGTTATTGTATATTATTGTACAATTTTGCATAGTTAGGTCTTTTTCTTATAGTGATCAGGTTTGTCATTAGTTTCCGTTTCTTTTGGCAGATGTCAATGGAATCTTCTACCTACATAGGATTTACAGATGGTGCGATCCGTCACACTGAACACTCAGCCCCTGCTGCTTGGGTGATTTATACTCCTATGGGGTAGGTAATGTCTTTAGGAGGCGTATATTTACAACCATCTTCAAACGATGTTGTTGAATATAGTCTCGTTATTGAGCTTCTACCAGATTCCATTTCACATGGCGTTCTCTCTCTTGAGGTACATCTTGATTCAGAGTTTGTAGTGTCACAGCTTAATGGTTTGTACCATGTTAGAGATCCAACGTTATTAAGAATATTCTTATGTGTGAGATTATTAGAATGACAATTTGACAACATAACATACATACATATTCCAAGAATTAATAATCAAGTTGCTGACTCATATGCTAACTACGTGTTAGATTGGAATTTGTTTCATACACAATAAATTCATCACAAACACAAATTTTTACACATGTAAATAAATAAACCAATCATCATAAAAGAAATTATAATAGTGTCATGATACAAAAATGGGGCTCTCAAGCCACCAAAATATAATACACGGTAATACAAAATGTATCACTCCCAGGTATCTAAGACTGTGGAGTAGGAGGGGGGTTGTGATCATGGAAGGTCACTACAGCTCTAGCTAGCCATTGGAATAATCACACCCATGCTCATGGTACACCCACCACCTGGCGTTGCATAGTCTTAGGAAATTCCTCGACTTGCGTCATGGGAACTCTGTGTGTCAGCCTCAAAAAGTTGGTATGAATGCTCTGGAGCATCAGATCCGCATCAACACCCATGATATCATCTTATCTTCCCCTCCATTTGTGACGAGGGAAACCTTCAGGCCACCGTGGTCCCACATCTGCATACAAATGGTAGATGTCACTATATATTGTCACACAAAAAATATGTCTTTTGATTCCATATAATCAGAAAACACAAAAAAATTAAATAACTCAAAAATTTAAAGAGAGGGTTGAGATTCGTTACCTATGTCACCATATGTTGATCCTAGTGGTAGAGGCATGTCCGAATCCCCATGGAAATCAATCCCCACATAGGGGTAGTCATCGATCGCAACTATCTGTCGTCGCCACCACAGAAATAACTCAGGTATATAGGGGTTAGATACCCTACCTCCCCCCAGTCTGCGCATCGCATCTGCCCAATGCTGTTGGGCCGGATCTCGAATCCCATGTAGAGGAACGTCAACTCTAGGGCTCAATCCTGGAACAAGCTCGAAGAAAAACAAGATCAGTATACTGCTGAAACTGAATTTTTGCACTCTTCCCATCTTACCCTCACTGAGCTGATGTTTCATATTGCTCAGTAGTGTAGTGCTCTAGTCATAGACCATGGGTCTCATGCACTCCACTGCATAGAACATCAGAGGCCGCGAGGTCTAGTGGAGTGAAGCCAAGACTGCTATCCTACCCAATGTTAGTAGGATGGCCTTTAGGCCCAATAGCTACATAGAGTTGGTTGGGTTCTGACTACCCACCTTCTTCATGTCTGAATAACATTACACTGCGATGTACTCATCTATAGCCAGGCCCACCGTAAGAACGAAGGTTCACTACTTCCCCCCATCGGGAAAGTCTATCAATAAAGAATATGTCTTCCACCTCTATGGTGAGGGACATCCCATCTATCTTGAAGGACTCAGAGTCTGTATCCCAGTAATCCACCAGCATCTGCAATAGTCTTGGTTTGGCCCTCAAGCCACCAAGACACCAAAATTTTTAGAGCCCACATGCACGTAGTGCTTGTTGAGCCATTAGATCAGCCCTTACTGCTTCCTCTACATCACCATGTTCATGTTCTCTCCATTCTAGGACCATCCTGCACAAAAAATTACAAGTTTTCCCATTAGAATACTCAAAAAATCTCATTTGCGGCCACATACACAACTATTTTCCAAAAAACCGTGTATGTAAGCGATTGTGAGAGCATTTTCCGCATATATCCATCCCTATATGGGGAAAAACCCTTGATTTTTGCGTGGGACACAACACCTTTTTTAGATTGTCCTAGAAACCTCAAATGACCTTGGAATTTGATAAAAATTGCATCAAAATGGAAGAGAAGAGCATGGGTAAGTACCTGGAAGAAATGGTAGTCGATTCCACCAGCTGGATCTCCTGGAATTCGTTGTTGAAAATGTGAGTTCAATTGGGTAAAAATTTCAAATGTTTTATAATGTTTTGAATTTTTTACTATTTATAGAAAATTTTCAAATTTTTGAAAATTTTTACCCCCTTTCCTGTAGTTTGGACCATTTCTAATCATTTTGGACCATTTTTGACCTAATTCATGATGTCGGAGACCTTTTTGAGTGTTGTTTCATCCGTTGGATTGACCCGTTTGTGCCGATCTCAGGTATCATGTCTAAACTGGCATATAGGTTAGGTTTCATCACCGTTTGTAGTTTGCATGAGCTTATGACCATTCCATCATAGCCTTAGGTACGAACCCACTCTATTATGTCACATAACCTTCTTGCTGTTTTAAAATTGACATGATACAAGTGGTAGAGCTTGACCTTACATGGGTACCCTAGTTAGAGCCTTATTTGCATTTGGTTCCCATGCTGACATTTTGTCCTTTAGGGTGTGGGAGTCCATTGTATAGTACTGCCATGACATTTCGAAAGAGACTCATACTCCTATTGATCGTTTGCTAGCCTATTTCCCTCAGGATTCCCTTATGTCAACTTGTAATTGCATTATCGTGAGCTTTGGCTACCTTATTGAGATTTATCTCAGTTTCCCTAACATTGCGTTTCAGCCATGCAGCCCAAGCTTGTCTCATGTCTAGACGTCCATATCCATTTTATATATCCTTTGTATCTTGATTTCCTTTTTATCGAGAGGGTATTTTCCCCCGAGTGTTGCTATCCTACACATGTTTCCTTGCATTGAGCATAGGTATGTTCCACTGCTTGGAACTAGTTTGTTTGCCCCTATGACACTCATCTCCTCCTAGTATGTAACTATAAATCAGTTTTATTCTTTTTCAATCTTTTTAAATATTTGAAAAAGTCCAAAAAAAATCAAAAAACCAAAAATCCGGACAAGGAAAGATGTTATCTTTGGTAGCTGTCAAGTCGTGTTGCCTTTGAACAGAGCACTATATATCACATCGACTGGTTGGGTTTATAGTTTGACTTTAGGAGATATACTCGTTTATCTGAGTTTATCTCCACCGATTGGTTAAGCTTCTAGTCCCCATGGAGCCTCTGTCGATGCCTCATGTGTTGCAAGGATGTCCCAATTTTGTATATCGAGTCTATGCTACCTTTATTCAGTCACCACTCACCGTTATGCTCTTGTTCGAAGGAATTTGAAACCTGATTCGGCCATTCCTTAGTTATCTTGACTTTGCATGTCGGCCATTCCCGGTACAATTACTGGTTCATGCACCTTATGATCGAGTCCTTCCCCATTATACAGCTTTGCTGACTACCTCGTGTTGGATGATGGGGGATGCCTTAATGCCCTCCTTCCAATAGATTTCATCCCATAGACTCCAGATCATTTATTCTGGGATTGGAATCTAGAGTCATCTTTGAGTGCCTTGAGACTTGCAGTCATCAGTGGCAGGTTCTCTCGCCATCAAATTTTTTTTAGGAATAAATCAATGTCCCGTGATCAATGGATCCTCTCAAGTGTTTGACCTCAACACATTTATTCACACTTGTTAGTTTGCACTCTAGTACCTTGATTCCCATTTTCATTATTGGTGGCTGATCTCGCATCTGTTAATGGTATACATCAATGACCGGTAATCAGACGATGGACTAGTATGTTCGACCTCAACACCTCTATTCACATAGTAGGACATGTACTCGTAGCGGTTTGTGTAGAAGAGCTTCCAGATTGGTGGCATCTCTTATATGCTACCTCCTTGATCGTGCCAGTGTTCATGAGATTTCAACTCTTGTGACTTGATTCCAGTATATGTCAGACATTTCCAGCTATTATGGAGATCTTGATCCATTATATATCTTAAGCCATTATGGAGATCATGATCCTTTGTATATCTTCATCATGGAGATTATGATCTATGTATATTGTATGTGGCAATGACCACTTATGTGATATTTTGTATCATGCCTATTCATGGCCATTGTACTCTCATGTATCCAGGACTGCTATATGTATTTACAGTTATGTGCAGAGTTGTATCATTGTACTATGCTGATTGGCTGGCTGGTCTTCCATTTGGGATCCTTCATCACTCCACTTTTGAGATGGACTTATAATGTATTTCGGCCATCGTATGACCCCTCTGATCTCACACATTAGGGAGCATCTGTTATAGCTGATTTTACCCCAAGCCATAGGAATTTCTCTCCGTAACCATACTACGCTACATATTTTGGTTTCTAGAATTATTCAATCAGTCCTCTTCTGACTTCATCCAATGTTTTTGCAGGGGTCCCCATAGGAACTTGTATAAATTTCATGTACCAATCCAGTGCACAACCCCGAAGAGTAGTCGCCAATTGGCCTTTCTTAACGTTGTAATCCATGGATTTTCTGACAATCAACACTGCCTAACATAAAAAACAATACTACATGGTATCTTCAGTCCCGTTTCCATGAAAGAAAGGTAACCTTGTAGTGTCTCCCTCCATCTTGGGAATTCTTCCTACAAATGCTGATCTACTACTATAATGTTGCTGGAACGTCAGGAAAGTCGACGTGGAACTTGTGTTTCTTCCCTAATGTTGAGTAGTGTGAGGAGGCATGGGTACGCTACTGCTGGGGTATGATCTCATAGTTATTCTAAGTGTAGTATGGGTCTGTCCATCCTCTTCATCACTATAGGGTCGCTTTGTCCCGTGTGTTCTTCCTTCACAGTATTGTGTTTCAATTGCAGCAAGACCTTCACCTATCCTCTCTCTCTTCTCTTCTCGAATGATTTCTCCTCCCCTTGTAATACCACTTTCTTTCTCGGATTCCCTCACAGTCCCATCGAAACTTGCACCCATCTACCCTTTATCTTCGCATTTGTCTCCCCCCTTTCGATGCGATATACACCACCTTCGCAAACCAAGCTTCTACAACTTGAGGTGCATCTTTAGTATACCCTTTTAACAGACAAGCATCTTAATTAACAATTGTAGAGACAACAAGAACCTACCTCTATGTTAGGGTACATAGGGTACTCCCAAAGGACCGAACACCAAGAATAATAGCTTCACATAAACAGATCACAGATCAATACACCAATGTTTGTCACGTTGTTAAAACCCTCGAGAGGGAAACAGTCCACGACCCCAACCAAATAGTTGCTTGGAGCAATTTATTAGCAAAAGAAAGAAAGTTATATGAGCTTCTCATAATCAATTACCTAGCCAAGGACCCTCTATACTCTTGAAATAGAGATCATAGACCAATCGGGTGTTAAGCCATGAATCAATGGTAGGTATGATCTAAGAGAAGTTGAACCGTCGGATCACTCTATGTCTAGAACATATCATGACCGTCGGATTAGAATATTAACAAATGCATACTAATGCATACTAAAGAAACACACTTTTACGCAACAGATATATTACACAAGTTGATCTTAACTAACTCCTCAGTGTCTAAATATCCTAACACTCTAGGTCCATTGAAAAATTCCCTTTCTGCTTCGTTGCGGGACTTGGTAGTGTCGATTTTGAATTCAGCAATATATCCTTCTAGGATACTATCCAACTAGACCTCAATAGTCCATGATGCTTTGTTGTCAGTTTCCTACAGCTCCTGGATCAATTCATGGGTTTAGCATGTTGGCTCGCCTCTTTGGAAATTTGTCTTCTTGTAAGTTAAACGCGTCAACCACTCATACAGTATGATGGGAAAGTCACAGAGAAAGTACTCATGAGGACCGTCGTGTGTATATATTTCAAGCCACTTATCCGTCGTCAGTCCAAGGTTTTGATTTTCTACTTGGGAAAATTATTGTAGCTTCTGATCAAACCAATAATGAATTTTTGGTAGTGTCGGACGCCACATATCCTCCTCTCAGTCGCAACAAGGTCGCAGAAATAGAACCATTTGTTGGTGCGACTGCAACCAATAAAACCAAATCGACAAGGGTTAACACTCTCTCGATGCTCAACTCGTTGTGATCTTCTTGATCACCAACCCATATAGGTTTTACCCTGTTAGGAAACACCCGCAAAGCGGATGAAGTCTGACCCAAGATGTTTGAGGGAGGGATGATGGAACCAAGTTTCCGCAGAATAGAAGAGGACTATGGGAATCGACAATTCATCAACTTATCTATCAAATTTGACCATTTACTTAATCATTAATATAACCATTCATCATTTCCCTTTAAAATATCACATCCTCACTCATAACAGAAATAACCATACTGTTGCGCAAAGAGATCTAAAAAGATTACATTATTGATAAGCAATAAACATCGCATCATATATCCATGTCACACACCTTCACCATTGGATTCACAAAAATAGAAAGATAGAAAGAGACAAAAAGATCACAGTAGTTCAGATAAACCTCTGTATTCTCATATTAATTTTGTGCAATCAACCATAGATCCAAAACAAATAAAAGTTGAATTCAGTTTCAGTCTCTCAAATCTCATTCTATCCTTCCTTGATTGACTATCTTCATATTTACAATTATTATTCTATTTATAAGATTTTCCATTTACATTAATGGCCCACTTGGACAATTTTATAACAAATTCTTAACCGATTCTATCGAATAATGACCAATATCCCAAAATTATGCTCCAAAAGTACAAAAAGTGACACAAAATATTCAAAATAGTCTATCTTATTCCTTTCCCGCCATCTTTCACTTGCACGATGTCTTCTGAGATTGCACGACACTCATGGTGTCATGCAACTAACTTGTCCAAAAATGCCTACCAACAGATCATCATAGGATTTGTCAAACCATCACAGCTCGTGATATACCACAGGTCCCAACAATAGACTATGACAAGGAGGATTGGGACTGTACCCTTTCCTAAATAACTGATTACCTGGATAGTATGTGTGTAGTTTCTCACTGAGTGTTGTTCTTAGTTTAGTGTGGCGATAAGACAAAAAAAAGGATTTTCTCACATGGTCTCAAGATCCCTAATGATGTCTCCTAATATATGAAAGGTACGTGGGAGCTCCAATCCACACTAGTGCTGTCTAATGCACCACCATATGAAACATGAATTTTGATATACTTTCAAGTACATGAAGTACATTTCAGTCCCTGATATGTCGTTCAATCATATAATGACAACTCCTTCTCTTAAATACATCGACACATGTCTCTAACCTATTACACGTTGCTAAAAAAATTTATGCTGGCGTAGCACTTTAATTTTATCTAAACGGTTAGGTGAATGCCTGAGGTGAATATCTCACTAGGAAACCATGCAAGTATGAGAATGTAGACCATTCACTTCATCATTTAAAGAATTAACTAACTAAGAGAGAGAGAGAGATTCAATTTTTCTTTAAAACAAAAAATAAAATCGAACTCGTACTCGTTCCATTCCTACCGCAAGCAAAACAAAGTCTTCTACTTCAACTGAAAACAAATGAGATCTCCAATGAAGAACTAGAAAGGATCACTATAACTTTTCCCACAAAATATTTCAAATTTCTTTCAACTAATAAAAAGATGAACTAAATGAAAAATTATTTTGTTCTTTTCATTATAACAAGAAGGAAAATCACAAAATGAACACGTGAGAGTCTATAAAACTAATCAAGGGTCCTCTACAAGACTTTCATGGATTCTTTAAAAACAAATTGTAAAAGGAAAGGAACACGAAAGTATTTTATAACTAATGAAGAAGAAATGAAAATGAATTTTTTTTTCTTGTTGAACATAACAGGAATTAGAGGTTTATTAAAAAAAAATTCTTTCAAAAACGCCAACTCTCAATTAAAAAAGCTATGAAGATCCAAGGACCAGAATCAATCACAATTCTCCAAAAGAAAAGAAAATCAAGAATAAAATCACTTCTAGAATTCGAGTGATCACTGTAACTATCAGAAATAAACTTTTAAAGAATAAAATACATATCTAATTATCAAACAACAAACTAGAGTTCAAAAACTTATCTGGTACCATCAGTTGTTGTCTTAAACCAGAGCATTAGCATTCTAGTACCACACCTTGAACATAGAGCTAGAGTAGCGACATCGCTCCTTGCTAGCTGGAAAAAGGCGGTGGTATTGTAGGTTGAACTAAGGAAAAGCAGGGTGGCCACAATAGTACACAACAAAGGTGTGATGGTCCAATTTGAGATTTGAAAGGAAAAAAAATGCGAAAGAAGAGGTAAGTTAAAGAAAAAATATGAATCCCTAATGTCAACTGGAAAACCTAGTGAGACAAAGCATGAAGATTCGAAGGTGAGGAGAGGCATATCTATCAAATGAAAAGAAGATATATCAAGTTTTAAAATAAAATGAAGATTCCAACGTACTCAAATACTAAGAATCCATTCCCTAGTATGGTCGCCAACTTTTCTTGATTGAAAATTTTTAGTATGTGTGGGTAATATACTGTTTTCGTAGTATAGATGTTATGGATATAGAACAAAGGAATCATAGCAATGCATCCTCTCCCTAGACTGTCAAAACACTTGAATCTCAATCTTTCTTACCTCGCAATAAAGGTGACCCTCTTCTCCTGAATTCCTTTACAATCAGTTGTAGCTGCAAAAGCATGACCAAGATAAGACATAATAGGTGAAAGAAACAAGATAATTTAACGTTCTATGCTAATGATCAAGGATAAAAGCAATTAATAACTCAGATTAACACAAATTATTCAGGGGAAATGGAAACACATTTGTATTAATAGAAAGGGATAAGAAAACTAAAAAAAATCCTTGATATTGAGAAAAAATCCCTATGAACACCTTGCCTCTATGCCTCACCTAGCTCTAATGCATCAAAGAGTATAACATTGTTTGGCCATCATTTGGGTTACCTCTTCTTCCTCCCTTAACCATGAGGGGTAAGGGTGTATTTAAAGGACAAAAGGGATAGGGTAGGTTTAATATTTTATGGAGAAGGTGAAGGGAACATTCCATGGATGGAGGTATTCAAGTTCCACCTCTCCAGATTATTTGGGATGAGGATCCACGAGGGTTTCTTCTAGAAACTCCTTGAGATCTTCTCTTTTTTTTTAATTTTTGGGAAGAGAACCACATTTTTCAAAAGGGAAAAGGAGCATTGCTAAGGGGCATTGCTTGTTGCATTAAGTCGAAAGCTAGAAGCACTGCACTTTTCAAGTGTGAAAGGTGTGTTGTTGACTTTGCAATTTTAGTTGTCAATGGGAAAGGCGCGGTGGTGGATCAAAATATGGAAAAATGAAAGGGAAAAAATATTCCTTCTTTCATTTCTCTCATTCAAACTTTGACGGTATGGAGAAAATACTGAGGTACCTATCTCATGATCAGAATGGTCAAGGGATTTATGTGTAACAATAAATCATGTTGTTTTAGAGCTTTTTCTTTCATCCATTTTGCATCATAAATAGTATGCACCCTCCTAGCTTCCAAACTTCCCATTTTCCTTGCACTATGCCATTTTCACACTCCTCAATCCTCTCTTGATGGAATGAATTTTTTTTCTCCTAGCATTATCACTCCTAATTCTACGTGAAATGGAATCTTCTACTACTGCTACTACATGTTCCACCATAGTGATGAAATATCCTCTCATTTAGTTTTGATGTTGTGTGTTGTTTTTCATTGAATTAATTAGAGACCACATAAAGTATGATGTTGTGTATTAATTTTGATGTTTCATTCCTAACAACTCCATCGTTGATAGAGCATAAGATTGAGTGTTGATCTTGGTACTGCAAAATATAATTAAATGTCAGAAGTGTGTATGATGAAGCAAATCAGAATAGTAATCTTCTACATCGATGTCTTCTCATTTGAGCATTGATGTACACCCGTATTGAAGTGTTTGAGCCCTGATTTGTTGTGTAAGATGCTTATGGAATCTCAACTCATGAAGCGTTCAAATTATGTGATGACCATGTGAGAAAGTGCATATGTACTACATGCAACCTGAAAAAAATAGAATAATTATGTTAGCATTGATCTCTCCAACCATGGCTAGTGGTAACACTAGTGAAAGTTCAAATTCAATCTCGTTGGAAGAGTTGTGGTCTCCATGAACCCTATGATCTATGAGATCACAATTTTTTCCATAAACATTTTTTTGACTTCCATATGATCATAAGGAGTTAATAATGAGAGAACAAAAATCCATGTAGAAACACATTTAAGATAAACAAATAATGTTTATGTGGAAATCCCAAAACTAGGAAAAACCACCATAATAGATCTATTATCTTCCTTGACCTAAACCATCCAATTCTATCCAAGTGAAATAGCCACCACTCACCTCCAAGGCACTTTACAATGGATCCTCTTCAAGCCTTATAAATACTTCCTTTCATGTAATACGATGGGCCACTAAATACCATGGAAAAATTCCATTAGCCACCAAATACCATGGGACCAAAAAGATGTTTTATACCTAAACCACCTTTGACTCATTCTCAAGTCAAGTTTAACCCTAAAAATCCTCACTTTAAAATTTATTTGGAGTAATAACCAACCCCCCTCAAATTTTTTATCGAGGGATCTCACATAAACCCCCATATAACCTAGATATATCTCCTGACTTTATCAATGAGTTAACAAGGGTATGCATTCCTTACCAAGTCTTAGATCCATATGCTCATTTACATGAAATTTGATCCATTGATTTTTCCCATGTGTATTCACGGTGACTACTCCATCAGCATCCATTGATTCATCCTCTCTCTCTTCCATGCCCTCTTTCTTTCTCATCTACTCATTTTTTTCCATTCTCTTGATGTACCTACATCCAAATATTTTATTGACATCCATATAAAGAAGAATCCATCTACTGGATTACATGGTTCCTTAACCACTGCAACCACCATCTCTCTAGGAATTCTCTTGGCATACATGGTTCATCAATGTTGGTCCCTATTGGCCGGATAAAATGTCCTAGGCCGACTAACGGAAAGACAGCCCACACACTTGAATTAATGCAATCTTATATGTGTTCAAAAGTAACTTCCCTTCATAGTACTCTTAGAATAGAGAGTCTCTCTAAGGTGTGTGTGTGGCAAGTTTACTCAAACCAAACTACTCACAAATAAGAGGAATTTAGCCTAATGACTAACTAATGCTAAAGATTATCTTAAGCTAAATGGAGAAAATAGTAGCTCCTAATTCTATCCTTAATGAATTAGATGCAGTCTATCTATCTCAGCTGAGAGCATGAATGGTTACTTTGATAACAGGTTTCAATATATAAAGTGATCTATAATCTTGCATTGTTAGAAAATCCTACAATTAACAAGAATAAATCTAAATCATTTCACAATAAGATAATATCTCATCACAAAATAATCTAAACAGACGATAAAACCTGTAATCAAATAGATCTAACACAGTGTTGAAACATAACATGTACAATCAGGTACTAATATGAATATGAAACAAGGTCAGCTCACACAGTTAATACTTGATGTAACTTAATTTCATAATAAATTGAAAAATCATGAAGAAACTCATTCATTTTCAATATANNNATATGACCACGAAATTCAACAAAGGAGAAACATCATCGGAACAGTATAAAATAACTGAGATACTTAGCTACGGTCCTCATTATTCTATAGAATCCAGTAATCTTCAAAAACATTTCTAAAGAAATACACACACAGCAGAATAATATTATAGCACTCTAAAATATATGTTCTCCACAAGTCTTAGCAATCGAATCCCTCACTTCTATTTAGAATTTGTTTATAAAGAGAACTACAAACTACAACTAATTAGCTAAAATTCCTATTTCTAGGGAAACATATGGATTTTATCCAAATATGGTCCAAGAATGACCAGAATCATAGGCATGCTGTAATGTAACCATCAGGAGAGAATAACATGCCAAAAATATTAACTTATTGGATAAATCCAGTGTATATTCTCGAGAACATGTTAACACTATATTGGATAATCCATGCTAATAAATGCTTAGAAACAGAAGTGTAGAAAATGCAGAACAACAATCAGTTGCAATCCTGAAACAACCTCCAATGAGTAATTGCGCATAATCAAAAAATACAAATGTAGGATGGCATCTAGCTTCATCTCAACAGCTTCATTAACACCTGGAGATGCCAAACACAATCTATTAACAACATATAACTAATTTCCCATATAGAAATGAATGAGATGTCTGCAGAGTTTTAATTTTGCAGATGTCTCCATTTAAAAATCAAACTATGCACTAAGATTCAAGAACTGACAAAATCAAAATGTTGCTAACCTATGTGGGCCAATTTGAAATCATCTGTATGCATGATTGAGGATTCAGAACATAAAACAAAATTTTAGAACTCATTGTAGAAAACAAAATGTCAAGTTTTAAATGCCGATTTGACAGACAGTCAAATTGGTACACTTATCCTTGCTTCATTCAGCTTGGCTCTAATCCTGAAAGCTCTGATTTTGGCAATCATGTTCTTCTTCTTCAACTTTCGATTCTCCAACAGAATCCTTTTAAATGGTTCCTTATATTTCAACTTCTCTCTCCTCAACACATTCCACTTCTCAATCCAAGAGATTAATTCAGTTTTTAAATCTGTGATTTTATCCATTGCAAATGTTTGGATAACTTGAGCTTCCTTTAAGTTGGTTTGTAAAGACGAAATGACTAGGGCATGAGGGTTTTGATCAATTTTCTCTTTCGATTCTCTATTCGAGGCTCTTATATCTTCCTCAACTTGATAAGGATTTTGATCAATTTCTTGACCACATTCATGGTTCACTTGCTGAGTATTAGCAACATTATCTCCAGAGAGAGACACATACTTAAAGTCAAGAAAAGTTGGACGAATAGGGACTGGACTAGGATGAGGTGTTGATGAGTCACTTAGTTCAATTATAGGAATATCTCCAATGCTCAAATTCCTCCTAGCAAGCAGAGCAGGTGTCATACTATGAGTTTTCCTTCGAATATCTTGATTACTCATCACTTGGCTAGTTTGGTCTTCAGCCTGCATCTGCCCTGTTTCAGCCTATGAGTGAGGAAGGTTCTTTCTTTGACAGGGTATTAGAATTGGTGGTTTTCTCATTTGATCTTGAAAATTATCAGCAGGGGCCTTAAAATTTGTTTCAACCTTGACCTTAACATCATTGATGGTTAGGGTTTGGTTAGATTCGGATATTTCATCACCCAGACTATCCTGACAACCAAAATCTTCGAGTTTAGGCTCAGCTTCTTCACTTTTTATATGCCTACGTCTAACCCTGGGCCTCTGTCTAGGCTATTCTTCATTCTCACCGAATCCATTATGCATGAGGAACGAATCCCAAGTTTCACCTAGTTCTTCTAGTCGATAAGACACAAGGATTTTAATTAACCCGTGATGGAATAAACTCCTGTCCTTATCTCCAATATTAGTTTGATATGTGCAGGCCATTTTATGCAAGCTATTCAAGAAAAAATAGGGCATATTCATAGGGTATCCTTTGAATATCATCAATGGTCGGAGGTGATAGAATTGTGTTTGAGAAATCCTACCCTTGCAAGTAACATACCTGATGATCAGCTCCAACAAAGCCTGCCATTTCTTCATTAGTAGTGTAGAGGGGAAGCTGGATTTAAACTTGGTTTGCTGATGAGCTGGAGTAAGAAACCCTTTCTAATCATCATTTTTTATATTCCTCCCTTTGTACCACCGCTCACTGGTCTATGGTAACCCAATGGATTGAGAAATAAATTCCTCAGTTAGCCTTAGCTCAATATCCCCAACCTGTGCATTAACCCCATCAAATGACTTTGTAAACGCCTTGGATACTGCTACATTGAACCCAAAATTTTTTTGTAAGAACCTAAGCCACCCAACCCTTAACATTACCTCTCGACACTCAGGAGCAGCATGCAGATACTCATCACTGATAAGTTCAAACCTGGACACCAGAGCCATGGCAGCGATTACACAAACTTTAAGGTTTTTCAAAAAATGGATTGAAACATGCAGTCGGTTTACCCACAGTTCATGCATTTCCATCAACACCCCAAGGTGCCCTATTTTATCAAAGCACTGCAAAGTTCCCTGCAAGTTCATCATAATGCGAGCTGACAGATAAATGATATTTTGAAAACAACTTACCATATCGTGATGAGTTGCAAGGAAGTCAAGTGAGCGAGTTATTAAGACTGATTTTTGTATGATGAAAGGTTGACAGATGGCAACCTTCAAGTGACACAAATACCAAAACCCTAGTTTCAATCATGACTTCAGTGTTGATCGATATTTTCATAATGTCATGATAATGTAGAACAACTCATCATTTCAACACGTGATTGAATGGTTTTCAAAACCCCAATCCTTCATTCATCGAATAAAACCATAATAATGTTACCATCTAAGGATATAATTGATAACGTAGGATCAAGGTATTTATAAAAAGGATCGGGAAATAATTTATAATGTAACCAAACCTATGTCGAAACCTTAAAAGTCACTTTACACCCTCGTGGCAGACTTTAACACTAACTCATTTCAAAAATACAAATTTGAAATAAGGATAAATGTATAGTCACGTATGGCTCATGAAAATTATATTAAATACACTTTAAAACCTTATGACAAACAAGATGAGATAAATAATTCAGAAGTGATGAAGCCTTAATAGGTCTCCTATATGAACTAAACAGTAATAGTTATCACACCATGTAGTAGCTTGTTTGAATTAATAGTAATAAATTCATTTGATTTTAAACATGTATGAGTGATAAGTGGAATCAAAATAGGAGCTACTAACTTCTATAATTATAGTTTTCCAGATGATTAAAAGAAATGAGGGATTAAGATCATAAGAATCAAATTTGACATAAGCTGATGCTAATCCTTGTGAATCGATGAATCAATTAAACTTCTATCAAGAGTGCCTTAAGAATCAAACATTCTTAGGGAACTCCTAGAATATCCATGATGAGTATTGATCTGGGTGAAAATATCAAATGTTTATTGAAAAGTTGTGAATTTTCAAATTATTCGTGTTCAAAATGCTCCAAAGGGCGTTGCTTGCTGACAGTCCCACAATTCAAATTAAGTCAGCTCACATTCCTCCTACATTTAAATACTCAACCTCTCTCATCCACATCAAGTTAGGATACGAGTACACCTTCCACCCTCGTACCTACGCAGTGGTTCATTCAACACTTGATGCAACATCTGTCTTCTATGAATAAGAGGGATACCTTGTGCTTCTAACACGTCAGAAAATTACATTCTAACCAAGAACCCAAAAATACTGCTAGGGTGTTGACTACCATCGAACATGTACCCCATAATTAATTCAAAAAACCAGGTATAACACAATGAGCACAATTATAAGCTAAACCATGACTCTAATACCAGTTCTTAGGATTTAAATGAGCATTAATAAATAATAAATGAGAAAACACAAATCCATATAGAAACACATTTAAGAAAGACACACAATTTTTACGTGGAAAACCAAAAAACAATAAAAACCACCATAATAGATCTATTATCTCCCTTAACCTAAATCGACCAATCCAAGCCAAGTGAGCTAGCCACCACTCACCTCGAGACCAATTTAAAAGGGAGCCTCCTATATCCTTATAAAGGGAACTTATTTACATGCAATACCATGGGACAATACCATGGGGCACCGAATACCATTTTCCATTGATACCATGGAAAATACCATGGGCTACAAAAAAACCATTTGCCCAAAAAATATGTGCTAGAACTCAACCACCTTTGACAAGGACTGTTATGTTCTCCATTGTGATGATGTGACTCGATAGACTGCTCATGACTAGTATGGATTGAGTATTGTGTTGTTGCATATTACCTCATGTAGAGATGTATTTTTGCGTTGATATTTGGTCTAGGGGTGTTGTGACCTCTCATCCAAAAACTGGAGGCTATGATCACTTGTAGGGAAGTATCTCAATCATCTTTCTCTTGAAATCTATAACTCGATTCGAAGTTAAATCATTGAAGTTATGATTTCTTCCATTGGAGGAATGATGTCTCCTCGAAACCAAATTTGTACTGCTACAAAATTTTTCTGCTATGCAAGAGTGGTATATGGCCTAGTGTAATTTTCAAACTAATCTAACCTCAAACCAAAGAAAATTTGTTCAATCAAGCTTAAGCTACCTAGATTCACTAAATTTGTGTTAAAGAATGTTCTCTATAGTTTTGAGTTGCAGAGAAGCTTGTTGTACTTAGTGAGTACTTGACAACAAGGCCACTCCATCCACATATTCGACGGAATTGTAGAGAAAATGAAGTACTCTAAAAACAACGTTATCATGACTAGCTATGAATATGAAGAGTTGTTGAAGTTGAGGGCTCTTCTGCAAGAGTTCAAAAATTTTCCTACATATCTCAACATGAAGAAGGTAATATGTCATCCAATTTGTTGTGGCCTTCTATATTTGGCCATTTGAATTATTATAATATACGTTTTTTGTTAAGAAATAATGGTGTATGTGGTTTTCCCACCATTCCTAAACAGAAGAACAAATGTGATGTATACATACTTGGAAAACATATTAAGCAGGCATTCCAAGAGTCTAAATTCAGAGCAAGTAGGAAGTTAGAACTAGTTCATTTTGACTTATGTGGTCCCATGCTAGATCCTTCTATAAATGTTAATAATTACATCATGACCTTTGTTGATGACTATACTAGAATTTTTTGGGTATAATTGTTGAAGACAAATTCTAAAGTATTTCAAAAATTCAAGAACTTTCATGCATGAATAGAAAATGGAGAACACGATCGTATTAGTACATTTTGTTTTGATAATGGTAAAGAATACACCTCTAATGATTTTGAATACTATCTTTATAAACATGGGATTACACATCAAACTTTTGTTCCCTACAATCCTTAACAAAATGACGTGGCAGAAAGGATGAATAGAACATTAATGAATACAACACACCAAACAATGTTTTTCAAAAATGTGAAACTGATGTTTTGGGGTGTTGCAGTATTATGTTCATCATATTTAAGAAATATAAGTCCATCTCATGCTCTTTAATACAAGACTCTATCTTAGGCATATTAGGGTTTTTTGTTCCACCTAATATTCCTTGATACCAAAGGAAAAAAGAAACAAGCTTGGTGCTATAAGTAAAAGATGCATTTTCTTGGGGTATTCAAACACCTTTATGATGAGGTAAACAAGAAGTTTCGCATTTCCAAAGATGTAACTTTTATTGAAACTAATAAAAATGACCAATCTATTGAAAGATAGCTTGATTGTCTCGAGAAGTTTCACATCTAAAGACATATTTTTAATTTGATAATGAAATTCCACATCTTTAATGGGGGGTATCAATCTTAGATTAGGATCAATCTATGGAATTTCCTTTTGAAGCACAAACACCCCCTAATGAAGAACCTCATGAATAAGAAGTTTCATCCACTTCACCTGAATAGGAGATTCAACTCGATGATGTGATTGAGAGGATTGGAACATTGAACCTTGAAGAGAATGAAGCACCACCAGCTGATCAACCTATTCCATCAAGGAATATTCCAAAATGTGATACAAATACACTTGAAATTGTCCATCCAAATTAAGTTGGAAATATGGGAATGATAAGCTCAACTAGACAAGAAGATTGATGAGAAGAAGATAAATTAGGTGATGACATAGATCTCCCATTTGATTTTGAATTGAATTTATGTGCTATTGATTTTGAATTGACTTTATGTGCTAACTTTGAACCAAGTTCATTTAAGTAAGTCGTTGCAAGTGATGAATGGAAAGAAGCCACGGGGAATGAATATGATTCACTCATGAAGAATGGAAGCTCGAAGCATGTTGACCCTTTAGTCGGAACCAAACCAATTGGTTGAAGGGGGTATACAAGAATGTAACAAACCTAAGTTATTCCAAACTATATATATATCCAAACAAATTCAAAATATGTTAATGTTGTTACCTGCATGAGATGTCAATCCCCTCGATTCTACTCTTTGTAAGTGTAAGTAAAACAATGAGGGCTTACAACCATGATGGTTAAACCATTTAACCACGATAATTGTATGCATTAAGTAAAAAAGGTTACAGGAAGGATAAGATTATAAACAAGGACCCCAATATTGATAAACAAGAGGATCAAGCTAAACTTTTCCTTTAATGTAAATAATTAAGATTAAGAGCATCTATTTACATAATTTCAACTCCTTGTTTAAATAAGATAACTATGAAATCATAAATACATAAATGAAATATGACTTATATATGAGTGTGAAAACATCTTGTCTACATACTCATTTGAGTAAATTCTAAAATTGCTTTCAACATATTCCATTTGTTAATCCAGGTCACTTACACTTGATTATAAAACACGATTAACTATTCTTGTACAATGGTTTCCTTTAACCTAAAAATAGTATATTTGGACACAACCCACACTTAGTAACTATGCAAAAATATAATTCATTTTTCACATGGAATCTTAAACTTAATACTATAAGAGTTCTCCCGTGCTTCTTGCACTACTAATTTTTTATAACTTTATCACTTAAAGGAACAAAATCGTCTTAATGAATCACTTTAGAAATTAATAATTATTAAATATATATTACAAAATATCTCATAAGTAAAGGTGAAAATACATTTAACCTTATTGCAGGGTCATCCTTTTAAAACGAATAATTCCATCTATTTATATACACTTGTATATTACAACACACAAATTATTTCTCAAATACATTTATAATGACCATGAGTTTACACAATATATTACGTTTTAAAGTACTAACCAACAAAGGATGCTGCCATTTACCTGTTTCGTTGGCATATAAAATACATAGCTGTCAAGATGATAACTTCTTAAGGTGGATGAGTGTTCCAAGACGCTTCAAAAAGTATAAAATTTCTAAATCTTATCACATAAATGAAAAGTGATAAACTTTATTGCCATATTTTTAACCAAAATTATTTCCTTTAAGAGGTGAGGCGATCGCTCCTCTATGAGTATGCTCCTTCTCTTAGAGGTAGTGAACAGAGGCGAGCTAAGCAGAGGAGAGGAGTAACGTATGGTATGATAAACCAGCTTTCCATAAAATATGAATAATCATGGTTATTAAATTAATTTAAATTCAGCAAGTGAGTAAAAAAAATATAAAACAATTTAAAGGGTTGGTTCTCCTCTTTGAGTCGGCCCCTTTCCATTTCACAGGTGCAACATTAAGTAACGGTGAAAGAGATCAATAATGGAGTTGGTCCTTCATGAGGAGGTCGCTCCTTCGTATTAAACCACAACAATAACAATACTATAAAATACTTTATACGAAAAGCTCTTTTCTACTTTTTCTACTTATTGCACCGAGATTTTTTCATGACTCGTTACCATTATAGCAGAGACAGAGATTTAGAAATGGAGATAGATCATTAATAAATATTTATAAGAACTGGAAGCATGATACTCTCACCATAAAACCAAAGTTTCCTCTAATTTGGTAGTAGTTCTCTTGCAAGTCCTTTCACTTATAAATTAGAATATAATCCGTCGGGATTATATATTGTAAATAAATAAATAAATAGTTAGTTGAGCAGTTACATAGGAAGCCGAAAAGGCTGGGCGGAAGGTGAAACACAACCGTCACATGTAATATATAAATGTATGCATTAGCCATGAATAATATTGAATCTGGAGTTATACCTATTAGTGGTATCAGAGCGCTGCCATAACTCCTGCTTGTTGCCAGTCTGCTCTTTCAGGCTACCTGCCCATCGCCAGTCTGCCCTCCGCTCTTCCCTCCTGCCATATGCGTTATTTTCTTTTATACCTAACCCTAATTCTTGGTATCTTGATGCTACGATTTTATGAAGATGTAAGCATTGTATTGAACGACTCACTGGAGACTGTGATTTTATGAAGAGACTGCTGGCTGCGTTGGAGAGTAATGGTGTATACATGCTGAAGCGTGAAGAGACCATTGCATGTTGCGTGAAGCAGTGCGTAGAGCCTGTTGAAGACTGAGTTGAACGCTGTAATAGCGTGGAGGTAAACCGTTTTGAAATGAACCGTGACTGCATTTGGCACCAGTTGTTTGTTGCTGCGTGAAGAATTACCAAGGGAGTTATTGTTGTTGGAGTTTATTCCGCTATTGTGCGAAAGAGGATCAGTTGTGGTTTGAGTAGAGTCACTAATTTAATCACTGCGTTCACCACATGAAGTAGATCGCTGGCGTATGTGGGATGAAGAACTGTAAGGAAAATGCTCATGTATGCCGATTGGCATGGTGAGAGGCTTGTGTGTTTGTTGCATCTGCATCCTGTGTGAACGGGAGCGTGTGCTTCCAAGATTGGAGTCGCTGTCGAAAGTCTTCTGAGAAGCCAAACGTTGTATTGTGGACCAGTGTAAGTTGAGTGGCCACCGATTTGTGAAGACACCAACCTGTTCGTGAGGTCTGTGCATTCGAGGAAGGTCTCTGCATCAAGCCTTTATTTAGATAGCCGACTACTGGAGGCAACAAAATATTGCTTGAAGGAGGATGCCAGTTTGATTGCTTGAAGGAGGACGCGAAGAGGCAGCGAACGTGAGATTGTTGTGTAGTCCAAATGAGAGAAATATTGTTTGTGCTCACTTTTGACTAGAGAGACGCCCTTCAATTTCAGGGTGAGAAAAAGGAAAGGGAAATAGGTAGAGGAAGAAAGGTTGCGAGCATCGATTCCTGCATCAATTCCTCTCGATTTATTCAACGGCGTGAAGTGCAGATTCATAATTTTTTTTAAGAGCGTGGAGTGTGGAGAAATAGATATATGGCGTCGTTGCCAGGGAACCCTAATTTTCTTGCTGAAGACTGGTGCGTCCTGTCTAGGGTGGAAACCCAAATTTTCTAAGTGGAGCTTCCTACAATTTTTTTGCTGCTGCAAGTTCGTGGAGCTGCCTGAGTGAAGTTGCCTACAAGTTCTTGAAGCTGCCTGCGTGGAGCTGCCTACAAGTTCTTCAAGCTGCTACGAGCTACCTTGTCCCGTCAGAGTTGGGGTCTATCTCTTCTCTGTAGAGTGTTGCAACTTCATCAAAGATACAACCTGCCATTGAAGAGTCCACGTTGTGCTACTACAAACAAGTATGCTGCAAGATAATTTGTTGATGTATTATTGTATTTGAAATGTAATTTTCATGTAATAGCACTCTAGAATTAATGATATAGAGCTATTGATAAGCTGCAAAATTATTTGTATAGGCTACAGAATCATATTGTAATCTGTAAAGGAGCAGGAATCTAAACCTGCATCCCATATTTTTTCCAAGTATTCTGTAAGTTGCAAATTCCAGATTGAAGATGCATAATTTTGCATCTAATGTTGGTGATGTCCTCACTGGAAAGGAAACATGTCCAAAATGGTCTAGAAAGATCAAGAAATCAAGCGAGCCTGTTGAAGAATCGCTTTACTTTGTTCAGAAAACAAAGAATTGATCCAAAGACCCTTCCAAGGGAGATTGTAGCAAGAGAGGATGAGGAAGAAGAAACTTCAAAGGCAGAGGGGGCAGAAACAAAAGATCAGATTTGCAGTGCAAGCGTTGTGGAAAGACTGGGCACACATCAGATCAGTGTTGGACATCGTGGGACTCCATCAAAGACAAGCATAACCAGAAGAAAGATGACAATAAAAACCAAGATGCTAGTAAATTTTCTGATTCTTGTATTGTTGCACATTGTAATCTTGGAATTAATGAAATGACTTCACTTTCTTCTTACAAAGATTGTTGGCTGCTTGATACTGGTGCAACATCACACATGACATTTAGAAAAGACTGTTTTGAAGAACTAAATGAAACAATAGATGGCATAGTGTACTTTGCAGATAAGTCAAGTCTTCAACCAAAGGGAATGGGAACCATTCGACTGAAGATGCCTGGATTCCCTGATTTCTTGTTGAAGAATGTTCTCTATATTCCAGAGTTGCAGAGAAGCTTGTTGTCCTTGGTGGAGATTCGACAGCAAGGCCATTCCATCCACATGTTTGATGGAATTGTTGAAATAAGAAAGTCCTCTAACAACCAAGTCATCATGACTGGATACAAAGATGGGAAGCTGCTAAAGCTAAAGGATTCATCTGCAAGAGTTCAAAACTAT
>LPNX010316229.1:341284-374645 GCA_001517045.1 Pseudotsuga menziesii | reverse complement strand
TCAAGTACTCTAAAGTGGATGACTTCAAACTTATTGGGTACTCAGACTCAGATTTTGATGGCGATAAGGAGATAGGAGTATCAACTTCTCGATACACTATGAGTCGTGGATCAGCAGTTGTCTCATGGAGATCACGCAAACAGTCAGTTCCGGCAGATTCAACAACAGAAGCAGAATATGTGGCTGCGGTTGAAGCAACGAAAGAAATAGTATGGCTCAGGAAGATACTTGAAGATTTGCAAGAAAAACAAGAAAATTCCACTCCATTATTGGTTAACAATACTTCTGCAATCAAGCTGGCTAAGAATCCTAGATTCCATGATCGAACCAAACACATCAACACAAGGTATCATTTGATTCGACATCATGTAGAGGCCAAGACAATCCATCTTCGACATTGTTCCACAAATGATCAAGTTGCAAACATCTTCACCAAAGCGCTTGGACGAAAAAAGTTTGAAAGATTCAGAAACATGCTCAGACTTACGAACACCCCTTCGGATTAAGAGGGGGATTGTTAGAATATAATCCATCGAGATTATATATTATAAATAAATAAATAAATAAATAGTTAGTTGAACAGTTACATAGGAAGCCGAAAAGGCTGAGCGGAAGGTGAAACACAACCGTCACATGTAATATATAAATGTATGCATTAGCCATGAATAATATTGAATCGGAAGTTATAACTATCATAGACAAACTAAAATCTATTATATTAAACTATATTTTACAATACATGGAGACTCCAATATATAAAATAGAGGGATGAGTAACAGATGCTAAATATTGCTCATAGAGGTTGAGTTAATATCTCAATCATAAACCAACCTAGGATAGTAGAGGCTGAGATAATATCTCAATCATAAAGCAACCTAGGATATAATCTCTCATCTATAAATAGCTCACAACAAGATAAACATTAACTCTAACATCCTCCCTTAATGTTTATCTCAAATTTATTTGCAAAGTACTCTTGATATTCATTCATCTTTCATTACATTGAACTTCTTGGGCACCTTTCTATTGACCTCCATATAAAAGGAAAACCATCTACCAAAGTACATGGGTCTTGAGCCGTACCGTCCTGTTCACTAGGAATCCTTTTCAGCTACATGGTTCATTAATGTCAAACATAACTGGTCCTTCATACCATCAGAATGTTTCATGTCAACTTTCCCTTCACATCAAGCTAGAGCTTGATCCACATTCACTCTATGTATAAAAACAAAAATACCATGCGATTCCGCACCATATGTATGCCTGAACATTTGAACAAGTCTTACAACAACCCAAGGAAACTAGCTTACCAATGGCTAAGCTTTACAACTTCGGACCAAAAAAACGTTTATGAAGTATCACGTAGAATCAAATATGCACCCATGAATTACATAATAATATTTGAGATACACTAAGCATTTTTACATACTTTCCTAAATATCAAAAAAATTAAAAAATCAATTAACATAGACTCATATAACCCTTTAGAACATTAAGGGAACTTCACACAACTTGACAAAAATAAACATAAAAAATAAAACAAATATTAGTACCAAATAATCAGGTAGAATCAAATATGCACCCATGAATTACATAATAATATTTCAGATACAATAAGCATTTTTACATACTTTTCTAAATATCAAAAAAATTAAAAAATCAATTAACATAGACTCATATAACCCTTTACAACATTAAGGGAACTTCACACAACTTGACAAAAATAAACATAAAAAATAAAACAAATATTAGTAGCAATACAAAATTAAGACTAACACATTAATCCAATCATGGCGCTCTCCATGCAGTCACTCTTGACAAGAAGTGCGATGCCTCTCTTCCAGCAACTCAGGCCAACTCAGGCGATGAACAGTGACTTGCAATGATGCGCATGCTGCTATATGTGTTGGCTCAATTGGTCTGTAAGATGAACCAGAAGAGAAATAACGATACCAGGGACAATCCGTTTTCGCGCAATAAGTGATTCTCCACACAGGAAATCCTTCATGATGGATGCTCGTTTGTTCACAAACTAGCTTTCACGAAAGTGTGCAGTGCAGAGCAACGCCTTATCCCTAGAGATTTCTCGTGCTAACGAATTTTAAATAGAGATCTCCAGCAACGTTCTCTCTTCTGTTAGCGATCTCTCCCATCAACGATTTCCAGGTGAAAAGATTAGGAGATAGGCAATGTTATTTTTTTTTCGATTTCCAGGAAATGATCTCCTCCAATGGTGATCGGTTCGCTCCAGGTAGCGATGAACTTCTTTCCTACACTCTAAAGAAAACTCGAAGCACTTGACTGTGCAGAAAACGGTTCGAAGCTATTCTCACCTCGTTTTCCTCGGGTATGGAGAGCATATAAAGTGCCTATGTGGCCTTCTCGAGCGAGCACTGTGGTCTATCCAGGTTTTAGTAAGCCGCTCCTCCAACGATCAGTAATGGGGCAACGTGATCTTCTCCAACGGATCCTCCTTCAGCGATCAGCCTTGTAATACTGCAAAAGAACAACGATCTTCCCTTTTGATAGTTATCATCTCCACCGAGTTGGGCAGCGTTTAGCATCAATCAACAATACTTTAATGATTTTTAACTCCAACTTATTCACGACGACAGACATGCAGAGGATCTTTTCATCCCGCAACGCAAGCTCCTCCTTCACACGAATGGCACCAGTGGTTCCTCACATGGCAGGGTCTTCAATCATGGGCGGATGGGCAGATCCTCACACACAGCAAACAATGTAATGCTTCAATGCTCCTCCTCTCTCTCACTATGAGAACTCTCGTCAGGGATTGATGCTTAATCTAGCTCTGACAACACAGGATACATTATGTATGCAAACTAAAATTTATTATATTAAACTATATTTTACAAGCTCTGATAGCACAGGATACATTATGTATGCAAACTAAAATTTATTATATTAAATTATATTTTACAATACATAGATCTCTAATATATAGAGTTGAGATACAATTAAACTATATTTTACAATACATGGAAACTCCAATATATAGAGTTTAAATACAACTAAAAGATACTAAATATATTTGATAAAGGTTAAGATAATAACTCAACCATACACCAATCTAGAATAAAACCTCTAATTGCAATAGGGCCCTCCATCTCCATTTCCATCTTCGTGTTTTTATTCATTTCCATCTTGGTGTTTTTTATAAGAAGAGCTCATGTTTCATCCGAGATTATCCAAACCATCTTCCCCCTTCATTATGAATTGATCCCTTCCCTTTTTGTGGTGGAGACGAGTTCAAGACCTTTCCCTCAAGTAAACCCCAACCGAAAAAAGAAACTTCACCTTTATTTTTATTTTTGTAATTTTTTTTTTTGTTAAAAAATGAATAATACAAAAAATAGATGTCCCTTGTTTTGGGTAAAAAATTATAGTTCATCAGAATTATATGTTTATACTATATGATTATCTTAATATATATTTGCATTAGAACAAAATGATCATTACTTTAATGGTGATTCTTATGAAATTCATATAGGATTAATTTTTCTTGAAATGATCATGTATACACAAATGATTATTATTCTAAAATGATTATTATCCTAAGTAACTTCCTATGATGAAGGTAAATAATACCATTGAAATAAAATTCCAATATTTCTTAAAGGTGAGATTCTAAGAGCTACTTCTAATATCTTAAGATGGACTAGATTCATTTAAGTCCATATTTCTTAAAGGTGAGATTCTAAGAGCTACTTCTAATATCTTAAGATGGACTAGATTCATTTAAGTCCATGAGCGAATTAATGTTGTTCTACTCCTACTTGAGTAAAACCACCCATAAGTTATTTATTCGTAATTATCTTAATTTAGAACTTTTAGGATGTAGGATTACATTTAGTCAACACACAAAGGATTCCAAGGTCTCCAAAACATTGAATTCTCCCCTAGGTATAAGTAAGGTTATTATAATATTTAAGATAACTATTTAATCTCTAATTATGATATTATCTAAAACTTGTGGGCGTTGACTTTGAATTCTCGCTTGCTTGAACTACAAGAGAATTATCTTTCCTTTGGGAGTTATTAAGATTTCCCATCTGATCCAATTTGTCTTTTTCTGTAGTAAGTGAATCAATGAATGTACTCAAAGAATGAATTTTCCAATTCGAAATAGGAGCCTAGTGGCATGGAAAGTTGACACAAGGACTCAGTACTCAGGACCCAATTTTGAAAGGGTGGAAAGAATCAATTGATCTTCTTTCTTCTCAATCCCACATTGCTTGAGAAAATTAATAAGTGGCTTGAACTTGGTGAATAATCCTTCCATGGATTCGAAACTGCTTGAACTCAATGAGATTAACTCATTCTCCAATTGAGGTGCTCTTATCTCATCTTGTACTCTGAAGAAAGACTCAAGTTTGGTCCATACTTGGTTTGGAGTGGTCAAACTATCAAGATAAAAAAGAGGATCTCGAGAAATTGAGAGACAAAGAAATCCATAGGATTCATCCATTCGATTATGCCACTTAGATTTCTCAACAACAACATTTGTCTCATTCTATAAAGCCATAAAAACTCTTTAGAGACCCTTACTGCACAATAGAATTCTAATCTTGGCCTTCCATTCATTATAGTTGTAAGGATTCGGGATCGTACCTGAACAAAAATCCATGCTTTGTTGTTGTTTCTCTCCTGGAGATACTCTCTGCAACCTCCACAAAAAACATTTTGAAGAAATACTTTGTAATCTCAATCAAGTTGTGCTTCCTTGCTAACATGTAGAGCTTCCTAAGCCCTGGGCTTTGATGATACATGAATCTTGATATATTGAGAAGCCTTGCATTCTGATACCCTATAGAATTATAAAAGGCAAGGCTATAATTCCATGTAGATATTTGATATCCTATTCCTGGATACTAAGTAGAAATTCAGTAGGTGAATCTTCCTACAAAAGACATCTCTTAAAGAGATGCACAAGAAAACTAGAGAGAGGAATAAGGAGACTGAACACAAGAGAAGTGAAGAATAATTGAGAAATATTACATGTATTATTTATAAAAAATAGTATACATAAATAATACATCCTTGAGAGTAAAAATCAAGTGCAGCTAAAGAAACAATTCATGCTAGCTCATAAAACAGGCTTACGAAATATGAAAACCCCCCATAGGTGACTAAATCCCTTCCCAAATGAGCCAAAGATTAAAAAAATTGGATCAATCTTGAGTGAGTGACAATGAATTATGGAAAAGATTACTAATAATGGAAGCTAGAGAGAAAATCATAGAGGATGGGTTGGCCACAAAAGATAGCAGTTTCCTAGTTAACTAGCTTTACCTTATCCACTGAAAAGTAGGAAAAGAAGTCTAAAGGAATGAAAGGACATGAAGGAACAATTACTAATATGGGAAGTCAATAAAGTTGACATAATGTTATCCAGAATTAGTATAAGGTAATTATGGAAAGTATTGACCAAGTGGTCTTGTTGTATGGAGGCCAACTACCTAGTCTACTACATAACAAATTAATAAAAATGATTAATTAATTATATCCTCAGTATGGAGTGGGTTTTTGATATTCTAACATATTTTAATTATAAAAGAGGATCAAGGAGACTCATGTCATAGTTTCAAGGAATTAATGTCAAACTGAGCTATAGTTGTACTTTTCTCGATTCACTTAATTAATAAAGAGGCCTCCCCTTTCCACTAAATTGTGTATACTTTTGATCTTTAATGAATCATGTTTATAGATTTTAACTTCAATGACAAGTTTCATTCTCTTTCTTATACAAGTTTCGATTTTATGATAGTCAAGAGTGTCTGAGGAAAGTATATTTTCTTCCAAGTCTTGGAGTAGTAGATTGGATATTGGTTTGAAGGAAAGCATAAAGCTAGGACCAACCTTCATAAATAAGGTATATAATCTCTATCACTCATACCCTTTTTTATTTTTGTCATAGAACTTATGCTTGGTTTCAGTCTGGTGTAGTTGTTTCATTCTGAATATAACCCAGTATGTTGGTGACCTCTACAACCAAAGTCATAGGAATAGTTCTTAACAATAAACAGACTAGGGTTAGTCTAGGTAATGGAGTAACACTTGTATCATGGAACACTTAATTAGTATGATGTGATGACTTAATGCGATCTTGTGGTTTTTCATCCCCTTGTTGATAGCTGTATGAAGGAGTATGAACATCCTGCTAGTTGCTCTAAAAAACATTTACTTGTTCAATAGTAGGTTGCACCTCATGGATGGTCTCAACAACATTTACTTGATATTCATTAGAATGCTCTCCATAATTTAAAACTAAAATTTTATCATTTTCATAATCATGATATTCCAAAATTCCCCACATTTCCTCCTTCACAATATGATCTTCAAATGGTAGTATCTATTTTTGGAACCTTATTGATGTTGGAATTGCAACATCTCCCGATGAGCAACAACATTTTATTTTATTAGTAGGGAAATAAGGGATTCTTCATTTGTTTCTCTTGAAAATTAGGGCTCCTTTATTGACTATTTACGCTTATCTTATCGTAAATTGGTTAAGAGACATGTATCATTTGTTATGCTTAGAACATCAAAAATTTTAAGGATTCAAATTTTTCTCAAAATGTAGAAACTTTGGTGAATATTACTAGTTCATAAATTTGTGATCATAAAATGTTTCGCGTTTTTTCTTTTTAAATACTCAAATTTATAAGGCCTTTATATAGTTTTCAGAAAATTTTGGCGATTTTTAGAGTAAAAAAGTAATTATCCCATGTATTTTGGGCGAATCATATTTGAAAAAATGCAATTTGGTGAATATATTTTTTGGAAAAAGGTTGAAAAACAACCCATGTGCTAAATTTCTTCCCTAAAATTTTCCTCGTCCTCGAATTGAAAAATGCATTTGATTCACCATGCCTTTTGATGCTTTTTCTCCAAGTTATTGGATAATTTCATAAGGATATTTTTTTTCTTTTCAATCTTCCTTTTTTTCTATTATGAATGGTTCCCATTGTCACATCAATTGATGCTAGACTCTTGTTTTGGGATATTTATCAATCATAAGCATATAATAAAATATATATATATATCATTGTTCACCTAAAAAAATCCTCTAGATCACGATTTTTAGGGAGAGTTTGACAAAGAGAAGGTTATTGTGGGACTAAAATATTTTTTATATCCTACATAACACATACTCGTTTTGAACATATCATGTACTTGTTTTTTGTATATCATGTTCTCATTTTAAAAATAAAATGCAGACATTTTAGTTATATGACTTTCACTTACTTTTACTTATGATATTTAATTTCACTTGAACATCCATCTCATTCCTTAATGGTCAAATTTTCTACCAAAAAATTAGCACCATTGTTCAAATGGTTTTGGCATGAATAAGTAAAAAATATATTCTTTACAACCCAAAATCTTTCGTGATATCGGGGTTGAAAACCCTTACAACATTTGGAAATGGGGGTCAAAACTTAAGAGGGAATCTATTTGACCCCGATGTTTAGATGATGAGGATGACCCATATGAACTAAATGTGTTTCCACAGACAATTAGCACCTACAGGTGTTATGATACCATAAGAGAGGAAATGTAATGGGGTTTAGTGGAATGCCAATTTAGTAGTCGTTTTCTACATTAAAGTATCCATTTTCTACCAACAAGATTTAAACTGATCCACATAACCATTTTTATTAAAAAAACTATAAGAATTTGCACCCAACTATGTTCCTTCCTTCAAGCAACTATTGCAAAATCCATGTTTTTTTCCTTTTCAATGATTTCATTTCTTCCTTCATTTCTTGCTTCTAGTGAGAAAAATCATCATCATTAAGATCCTTTTTGATGTTTATTGGATCATCACTCAAGGAATATAAATAAAGATAACTAAAATTAGTTGGATCATAGCCATACATATTAGGTCATTTTCATCCAGAAAGGATTCTTCTCAAATTCTAATCTTAATCACATTCATCATATTTATGATGCACATTTTCATTTAGTCTTAATAGTATATTTTCTTCATGTTCATTATCACCTCCTTCCTCTCGAATTATGCATTTATTCCTTTGGAAATTTCTCGAAATGATATTCAACTCTAGGTTATAATTCTATAACCACTACATGATACGCCCTTTTTTTTGGCACACAATTTTCACCACTACATTTTGTACCTTTTTTATTGGCACAAATTTTTCAGTTCAATTCACACAATTGTTTCTCCTCCTTAAAGATCGCATTCCAAATTTGGGTATCCCCACTTTCAAACAAAATGCACAACTTAACCCTTGACTTATTATAAACATCCAATAAAGATTCACTTCACTACTTTGTAGTCAAACTTGTCCCTAGATACATGCATGTAATCCTCACATCCAAAAAACCTTGACATGTATAGCATAGGTAAGCCTCGCACCAAATAACCTTGACATGTAAAAAATGTCTGCACTGCACTACAAGACTCTTTCATTACTGCCTTATCACCCAACAAATGCATTATTGGCCTTATATTTTTTCTAACAACCACTTCAACTTTATTTTATTTCCTTAAACCAACATACACTTTCATCCTCCGTTCTTTCTTGATTAAGGTCATTTTAGCATCTCAGAAGAACCAATTTCCTCAAGAGTAAGTAGCACACTATTCTACCTTGCAAAACTTCAATATTTTCAAAATAACTATATCTTATTAGAACCATAGTCATCACTATTATCGCTTCTTAAAAAAATTATATTTTCTTACTTTCCCTTTCAGCCAAGGAAATAAATATATTACTAACTTCAAGTGCATTGCTTTTATTCCTCGTGATGTAAACCCATTACTTTAGTGAAAAATCATAAAATAGAGTCATAAAAAATGAGTCCCTCCAATGGATATTACAGCCAGAGGCCATTGATTATAGGATTGCACCAACTCAAGAAAATCTTGATCATAATTGTTGCTCAAGAAAATTTGAACCTTTTCTCTCTTTCAATGCACACATGCCTAAAAAAACTCAAATGAGTCCTTTAGATCATCACTTCCATGGAAAATATTCTTAGTGCCATAAATCAATTCATGCCACTTCCTATCTTTACTGAAATATCTTCCTTTAAATATATATTTCCTCCCACTATGTCTCTCTCTCAATTTCATTCCATAATAGAGTGACCCCTAGTGAGCAGCATTTATGAATCAATATTTATTTAAGACGTTCTTCTCATTGTCTCCTCTAACTATGACTAACCTACAAATTTAGACAACTTGATATGCTCTACCTTTGTAGAGCTACTAATGGCAACTTGCATATTCTTCTAAAGACTCAAAAGCCTATAGAGAAGGGATATGCATTACACATCATTAGAGAACTTAATCACCATGACCTTATGTTGATTAAGAAATTCATTTCAAGGAATTAAGATTATTTATAGCCACTACAACAATCTTTTATTTTCAAATGATACAACTTCTTGTGTAGGACTATTAAATTCATGAAGGATTTAGCTTTATACAACAAGTCAAGATAATACTAAATTTATTTGTTGTAGCTTATTATACCACACCCATTATCACAAAATCATTTAAAATCAATACCAATGAAGGAAATAACTTCATCATTCATTTCAATGTGTATATATCAAGTACACCTTATGTAGAAATCGAGTAATTGTTATGTGCAAATAACGTAGCTTTATGTCTAAATCGAGTATGTGGTGTATTTCCCTGTCCTGCATGGCATTTGTGTGACGAGGTTAAGAATTGTCGGGCCTAATGTTTAATAACATGCATGTGATCCTCTTTCTCATAATGTGAACGAGTATTGCAGAAGTTTGGGTGTACCTAGAAAGTCCTCGAACTTCATGCACATGCCCTTAGGATATTTGAAATACTTTATTACAATTTTTTGACGTTTTATGTTACATTATTACATTCACAAGAATGAGTGATTTCATAAACTAACAAAAAACTGTAGAAAATTTGTCAAACACATAATAAATTTAATTGGCCATCATCTACTTGAAATATTCCAAATCTTATAATATTAATAGATTTCTCATCACAAACAATTATTTATTAGGTATTACATTCATCTAGAAAAATAAAAATGCTTTATCCTTAGCCATGTGATAACATAATCCACTATATCACCTAGAGCGCCCCCACTCCATGCCTTTAGCAATGTTCCTTAATGATACCCCCTTTGAGCTGGAAGAGAGGCAATCTAATGAGAGGGGAAGAGCAATTGAGGTGACTGTGGGTAGCCTTCCTGAGTTGCACAAGACTAGCTCCTTGGTGCTGCGGGCTTTACATCATTGGGGTTGCTAGATTTTTTTTGTAACAAGTGACTTGGTATCTTTGACTACACATGCACACTCCTTTGAAAATGAGTTCATTTCTTGAGATAGAGAGTTGCTGGAAATTTTCATTTTTTTGGAAAAATCTGGTTTGGTTAGTTGCCTTTTTGTATGATTAGATTGATTGAGGAAGATGTGAGTCTGTAGGCCTTGGATTTTCTGGTCACTTATGTTCCAAATCATAAGAAAATATATTAAGAGAAGTTTGTGACTCTGTATGAAACATATCTACATATCCTATCGTGGGGGCATAATTTTTTCTTCCTGAAGTTTTGTTCGATTGTTAAAGTTCTTATTGTCATTAGTATTTTTGTAAGTCATTTTTTTACTGGTTATGTATGGGAGCTGCAGGAAGTACCTCTGACAGATGTTTGTGAAGCTTTCAAAGTACCAAGAGGCATGGTCCAGGCTCTGCAAGAAAATGCTGGAAGATTTGCATCTATGGTTTCTACTTTTTGTGAGAGACTTGGCTGGCATGATCTAGAAGGATTGGTTTCAAAATTTCAAAATCGAGTTTCCTTTGGTGTAAGGGCAGAGATCACTGAGCTTACTTCAATTCCATTTGTAAAGGTACTGCTTGAATATTTCATCTCTTTCTTTGCTTTATAGAAGGAAATAAATTTATATTGTTATTTACATATTATGTGAAATTGTCAAATACTTTCAGAGTTCAATATACTAGTCATTTGTGTGGGTTAGAATCTCTTTGGACAATATTTTGTCTTAATCCTTGTTTTGAGAGCATATTCAGGAAGAAAAAAATCAAGGGAAAGTTCCTCAATTCCATTTTCATTTCCAAATGACAACACCTACCCAGCTGGTACCTATATTGTCAGCAATTACAGTCAACATGGATTCATAAATGGCATGCTCTAGATAAAGCAGCTCAATGCTGGCCTTGTTCAAAGCAATGGCACATAACTTAATAAAGTCTAAGTGATAAAGTACTTGGAAAGGTTTTCAAGCATAGGTAGGTGTTGGTAATGTGGTATTTCTTAGCTAAAGGTATTGGCGGGCTGTGAAAGAAGAGGTGTAGTCTACCTATAAGTAATCCCGTATGACAAAGTCTTCGGGAAGAATGTCTGGAAGTACTTCATAATTGTGAAGTGTTGGCCATGCCTTAAGATTATGACAGTTGGTGTCATAGTCATGATTGAAACTTTGATAATAGATTCAAGTGAAACCCATGCCAAAGCCGCAACTGATGAGAATAGTTGGCCATGCCTTAAGATTATGATAGTTGATGTCATAGTCATGATTGATACTTTGATAATAGATTCAAGTGAAACGCATGCCAAAGCTGCAACTGATGAGAATATGCAACCAATGGGAATGTTAAATGTTTGTGAACTCGATATATCAAGTTGGGGATGGGCACACTTCATTGCTGCATATTTATAGGCTGAGTCACAGGAAAGCAGTAAGAGATATTTCCATAGGATTTTGCTAGAATGACCAAAAAGATAACAATCAACATGTGTAGACAATACATGGAGGTGCTGATAGACAACGGGAGCACTTAGGAAACACATAACTTGTCCATGATCTTTTTGTATTTTTCACTTCGTTAAGGATTTGAAACCAATGTTTCGATCATGAATCTTTCTCACTTCAGGGAAGTAGAGATAGCAAGAAGTTTTATGAAGAAACCAGCATGACACCTCATAACTTGTTGCGACAGTACTCCACAATGTCTTATGGGTTGTCTTGGAGAGAAGATCAAAAGAGATCAAATTGAGAAACACCCACACAATTTCAAGATATTTAAAAAAAAAAAAATATTCCCTTCCGTCGAAACTTTTGCCTTCCACTAGGGTCAAACAGGATAACATCGATGGGTGCCTATTCTGGTTAGCAGTCACAGAGGGGAAATGAAAAGTTGGATGATATGAGATGCTCTTCTATCCTTGAGGAACTGAAGAACAGTAAAACTCACAAATTTGAATTATCTGATATTGTGGGACATGTGGTTGAGTTGAGGTAAACATTTGCAATATTTGAAATAATTTTATTTGTAAATCTAATATGATTTTTAACCTGTTCAAGATTTTTGCTTCATGCTAACCATGCATATAATACTATTTTGCTGTTTTGTATCAGTGCTAATCAACATGGAAGCCGGTTCATACAACAAAAGTTGGAAACAACTAGCCTTGAAGAGAAAGCATTAGTTTTCCAAGAAGTGTTGCCACAATCCTCAACACTGATGACGGTTGTGTTTGGTAACTTCGTTATACAGAAGGTGATAATAGAGATGAGCAAAACCTTATGGTTTGAAGATCAATTTATGCTATTTGATCTACATTGAGTTTTATAATGCTTCAAACTTCTATTGTATTGTTGATATTTTAAACTTTAAGTGGTGGATGGTACTTTTGCAGATTGCAATCTTTTGGAAGTTACATGCATTGTTTGTTGACAGTAGAGTTGAATCTTAATCTTTGAAAGCATATGTTTCTTGCAGTTTTTTGAGCACGGTATTGATCAACAGAGAAAGGAGCTTGCAAATCAACTTGTTGGTCATGTCTTGACTTTAAGTCTTCAGATGTATGGTTGTCGTGTTGTACAGAAGGTTTGTCAATTTTTGATAATTTTTACTGTAAGCCTCAATATTGGATGCATATAAGTTTATCAAATGCATGCTAGATTGCAAAGCTCGTAGAGTTGAGTTATGCATATTTATGTTTTTAAACAGTCTTGGGGATTGTGCGAATGCAATATTTTCTGTTATAATGTTTAGTTTCGGGGCTATGAGCTGTCAGGAGATCAAAATAATGGTAATGGATCCCAAAAGCCTCAGATTTAGCCCAAAGTTTGTATGTCTTATATATCATCTATGGTTTCATCTACTTTTGTCCAAATTGAGTTATAAATACAAGCAACTATATCTTTTGGGGTGTTTCCTTTAAGTTCAGAAGCATTACAATTGAGCTAAATGCGTGAGGTACCACAAGCAGCCCATGTTCTTGGGTGAGATGGCCCATAAAGGGTGGACACCTAATCAAAATCTCTTTTGTTCTGCTAAGCTGCCACGACAGGGGATTACTCTTCTGTCAAAATTACCCAGGAGTTGCACCTGGCGCCCCAACTGTGTATTCATGCCTTCAGGGGAATGAACCTTGGCTGGTGGCCTAACATGCCACAAGGTTCACAGCACCCCACCAGCAGCAACTATTTTATTGGAGTTTATACCCTCTGTTTAATGCCCCACATTTTTAAATGTTTTTATTTTGGTTCCCTCTGAAAACCAATAAATAAACAAGTAAAAGAAAAAAAGGACAAAATAAAAGGAAGGGCTTTGTTTTGTTTCTTTTCAAAGCCTCAAGTAACTAGGTCAAAAGCTATAGTTACTTTGCTTTTTTATTGTCTGATGATCCATTTTTTATTTTTTATTTCCTTAGTATAATTTTGAAGTATTGAAACTTGAACCAGGCACTTGAAGTTGTTGATGTAGACCAGCAGATGCAACTGGTTTCAGAACTTGAGGGACATGTCTTGCGATGTGTCAAAGATCAGAATGGAAATCATGTGATTCAAAAATGCATCGAGTGTGTACCTACAAACCAAATAGAATTTATAATATCTGCATTTTATGGTCAAGTTGTTAACCTCTCAACACACCCCTATGGTTTCCGTGTCATACAGGTATGAGGCTCACATAGGATATGTGTTTTTCCATTATTTCCAAGTCACTTTTGAAATGATGTATGATACTCTTTGTGGATCTGGTGATAGAGGGTTTTGGAGCACTGTACAGAGGAGCAGAAAGATAATGGCATAATGGAAGAAATTCTACAATCTGCTTACTGCCTCGCTCAAGATCAATATGGAAACTATGTGGCACAGGTATTTCCTTTTCACCTGCCTGTTAATTGTTTTAGTAGTCTCACTCATTGATATCTTAATAAACATCTGTATTATTGTCCACTGTTAGCCTCTTTTTTCAGTCAATATAACCTATGCTAATATACTTCCTTGTAATTCCTTGATTTTCAGTTCTCTGTACATCTTAGTAAGGAAAAAGGCCAGGTCATCTAGACTATCCATCAATTACAGGTGATTAAATAAGATCATCATCAAAAACAGATTAACTATACCCTTTATAGATGAAATGTCAGATGAGTTACATAGGATACAATATTTCTCTGAGTTTGATCTGTGTTCAGGATACTACTAGATCTGTGTATGGTTAAAATATGTGGGGAAAAATGTGTTTAGGATGATACTAGATCTGTGTATGGTTAAAATATGTGGAGTAAACAACCTTTGGAACCCATGAAGGACATTTTGTCATTTTTAGTTTAATGTGATGTCATTAGACTTGAGCAATGCACCAACAACATTGAATGAAATATAATATATTCCAACTGTGCTTGAGGAACTTTATGCTCGTATTCTTTAATGAGATCCTTATCTACAGTGAAATGTGGAAAGGGCACCTTAGGCATGTGGAGAAAGTTTTTAGGACATTGGAAGAAAATCAAATTTACACTAATATGTCAAAATGGGCATTCGGGAGAAGAGAATTTGAATATTTGGGGCTTATTATCTCTGAATAAGGCATTAGGGTGGACCCAAACAAGATTAAGGCTATCATTGAATGGCCTAGACCAAAAACAATATCAAAAATCAGGAGAAAAAATGCACTCTGATTCTCATGGTGGCTGACAGCACTACACGCTCCTCTGATTCTGATTCAGAGTAGGATTAAATTATTTTCATCGCTTCTTCAGTACTTTGGCCATTTACTGCAAACAAGTGCAAAGAAGTGGGGACCTCATAGTCGCCAAAATTCCTACAGCTGCACGGGAGAACAATGGTGCCCAAAACTGCTCACAAGTTTGTTATAAGGGTAAACTCTCACTCCGATGGTACTGGCACAATATTTTCACAATATTTTAAAAAAAATATATTTCAATAGGCATCGCTTAAGTGACGCTTTCAACTGTCGCTTTTTCGACGTTTTTTGTAGATATCCGTCGCAACTCTGACGCTGTAAACTGTCTCTTTTCCGACGCCTTTTGTAGATATCTGTCGTTTTTCCGAGGTTTCGTCCTAAGATCCGTCGCTTATCCGACGGTCCTTCTGTCGCTTAACCGACGGCATGAAGGCTATTTTCTTAAAAAACTTTCACCACTGTCGAAGATATTCCGTCGCTTAACCGACACTTTAAATTTAACCGACGGTTATTTAGGTGTCACTTAACCAACGGTTATTTAGGTGTCGAAAACCCGATGACAAGTTTTTGACGCTTAACAAAAAATCAAAGTGTCGAACATGCGACAGGGAAGTGTCGAAAATCCGACATGACGGTCGTCGGATTTTTGGTCAAAATGTAGTAGTGATAGGATCGACCTGTATTTATTTATCAGTCGCAGGAGAATTATCATGATCATGGTTCAACTCAAACTCATGCTTAACAGACTAATCATTCACAAGCAGACTGGGATCTTCGGCTTCATCATCAATCGCCACAGTCTCAATATGAGCGCTATCAGACACGGGGGTTTTGACAAACTGGCCTTTTGTCATACTCCTGGTGAATCTACCCACCAACTTGGACTTCGATCGGTTTCTTCCTTGATTACCAGTTGTATCAGTATTGTTTTGTGGCGTAATCGGAGATGAGAATCCCCTCACACGTTTAGAAACCGCGGGAGTATCAACACTTCTTACTAGAGTAGGCATAGAATAATTACAGGGTTGAGGACTCATACAAGCAGTAGGGTTTGCCAAGGGTTTACGTAAAGGGGAAACCGGAACTGGACTCGGTTCTTTATTCTTGTTGCAGTCATCAGGATTATCAAACATACAGTGACAAAAAGAGGAAAAGCCATTGGACTCAACGAGGTCATCCCAGGACCGGTTTGACTTCGACAACTCCCTATCGATTAACATATGGACTAAGCCATGGTGGAATAGACTATGATTGACATGTTTAGGACCCTTTTTGATCGCATTAGACATCTTAAATAGAATATGCAAAAGATAATAAGGTAAGTTCAGCGGGAAACCTATGAATGCAGACATAAACCGGAGATGATATACGTACACTGATGACAAGAGGCCTTCACAAGTCAAATATCTGTGGATCAAATCCAGAACAGGATGCCACTCCTTTTTGAAGTACTTACAAGCTACCCCGGTTCGAAATAAAACATCCTGGAAGGGGTTTTTAAGCAGCTGCCACCACTCTGTTATATCCTATGCACTTATATTTAAACCATTGCTCACCTTCTAGTGACAAACCTGTAGCAAGCACCACTGATCTTTCATCAACCCGGAAACAGAGGTCACCTACTTCAGCCTGATAATCGGCTAGGGAGAGAGCGAAAACCCTTGTGACTTCGGGGTTCGAATCAGAGAATTTACTTATGAATGGCATCCACCCAATGGCCTGAACCTTTGCTGACAGCTTAGGGTTCGAATCCAGCAGTTTCATTTCGCAAGGCTCTACCCTCACCACAAGTGCCATGACCGGATTTGTCAAAGCACGTAAACGCACACAAAAGAAGTACCACAGCTCGGAAAAATACAAAAAACTAGATAATGAGCACTCAATATAAATCCTGAGCAAGAACGAGAAATGAAACTCAAACCCATGATAAGGAAAATAATCCATGAACGAACGCGGATTGCACCCCTGTAATTTCGGCATGGATGAGAGCATTATCACTCAGAGAGGTAATTGATTAACGAGGAATGATGGTCGAAGACTCCAGATAACTCCTATTATCATTATTTATCCAGTGTGACTGATATGAGACCTCTTGCTGTACACAAAATAGATGTTCCATTCGGAGATAGCCACGATGGAGGACAAGTACTGAGGGTTAAATGTGATAGACAAGTTTTAGTACCAAACTAATGATACCATATCGGCTTCACAACAGGTAAATCAAAATTGGAGGCAACGGCATGAATTGAAATGATGATAGACCACAATACACATCATCCTTACCGTAATTTCAACTTACCCTTCAAAGGTGGCGGACGATAAATCATAATACAAACCATCCAGTCGAACTTAGACTTTGGAATATGAACTACATAAAAATCAGCATTAACTGCTATGGTAGTATCAACTATGGTTTGTAATCAAAGGATATGGCGGATATAGCACGTAAAACCTTTGGCCTTTGACACTCTAGGTTTTACGAAAGTCATAACAAACCAACCATGCAAAATCATTAATCAACCTTGCGGTAATATCTATGGTAATGCGAGAAATCATACCGAGATCAACCATTATGATATCTCAACCTTATCAACCATGATAATAACAAAATCAAACAATAAAATCAATTTATAATGTTTTTGGATAAGATTCGATGCTAGGATGACGATAACCAATATGAGAATCATTTATACTCATCCTTTGATTTTCTAAGTATAACTCTACCCAAACAATAGCTTCATAGTAATGATTTCGTTAATTTAATATAGTTCACAAAGGTTGTTTAAAAATATGGAATTTCACTGAATGAGTAGCTCAAGGAACACCACTCTTTCAATAGCTTGATAATTCATTTGATTTGTCCCTTTAAAATTCAAACATTTCATCAAAACAAAATGGGATTTTGTTTGATGGAATATGTTTTTAAAGGCTGTTGAGCAGGGGCACAACAGGACTATTAGGACATGTGAGGCAAGAAAAAGGGTGATACAGAGCTGCCACCATATCCTCTAAATATAATTGACTTGATCATGGTTGGGAACACTCTCACGACGCACTCTAGGTAGTTCATGGGCGCTCACCATTTCCATTGTTGTATAACCATGGAAACCAACCAAAAGTTACATGGAAAATGGAGAATTTTTGGACTGGACTACAATTGGTTGTAGATGAGCTTAGAGACTCAACATGTAGAAATACATTACCCATTGTTTTTGCTATTTTAAAAAATGGTTGATAAACCTAGTGATGCAGGGGCATAGACTATTTGAGTAAAGTCATTTATGTCTTTGCTAGATCAAGGGATCTCAGGGAGACCTAGGGTCTCACATGTTTCTAATTTTGTTTATTATGTTTATAGGATAATCCCTTGGCAGATCTAGGGATATAAGTAGTGAAATGTCAGAAAGCTGACATTATGTAAAAAACCAATCCACATTTCAGGCATATGATGTATGGAGTGGTCACCTTTCCTCAACATTTCATGGTGATTATGACTTTATAAATTGTCGTTCATTCAACTCTCAAGATCAAGAATATCTCTTGAATTAAATGTTGTTATGAGATTTTATAGCTTAGAAATTTACTCCAGTTGTTGTATATGACTCTGTCTGGGACATTCATAATGAATAGGTCGATGGATTCACATGGTATTGTTGAGTATTGATATTCTTCTATAAATTACAATCCCTTTATATAGTCATATGTGTTTTTTTATTGTGTCAAACGATTGTTAAATATGGAATTCTGATCAAGATGAGGGTCCAACTTGCATATTTTGATCACAATTTCCTCTTTCTTCCATTTTGATGATTATATTGGTTGTTACATTTGGATCCCTCATTCACTATGTATCTTAAAATGTTGGCATTCACCTATCTATGAAAATAATTGCTAAATTTTATTGCACTTTGTGTTAATTCCAGCACAATCATTGCATTTGAAGGTTTGATTATGCATGTTATAGGTGGGCACTCTCACTAGTATCCCATTTCAAAATTTGCATTGTCCATCAAATTCTATGTAAGTTGGGTTTATACTTGTGTTTGTTTTATATATTTCTAGCCTTCTGGAACATTGAATATCTATTAGACATGATGTTTTTGATTCTTATAGACTATTTTAGTTTGAATCCATCAAACATTAGCTTGGGAGTTGTTGGATTGATTATTCTATTAAAAAACACAATTATAGGTTAAAAATTGACAAAAAAAGAATGCTTTAGGTGATTGAATTACCTTGTTGGATGACAATTCACCAGTGAAATCTCCTCCCCTCAACCTAAATCAACTCCTCCAACAATTCCAAGCAGTTAACTTGCTCGAAAATGCTCCAATTGGACTTAGTTTTCACGTTCTTGGTTGTTAAAATGGGCTGCGGGTTTTAGGCCTGTGTATTTAAATTTTTATTTTTATTTTACAAATCGCGTACGCGTTTTATAACTACATATCACGAGCGCGTTTTGTAGTTATATAATGCGTACTCGATATGGCTTCCTATCCTACATGTCAGGCTCAGGTTGAATCATAGCAAGTGCTATGTAGCAAAAAAACGTTGTATTTTTTGGTAATGTGATCTTGTTTTTGAAAACTAGGATTGCATCTAAAGGTCCCTCATCTTCTTGCATTGACCCTACTAGTAAGAGTGATATTCGATCGAGTCTCCATGTTGTAATACACAATTAATGTGACTTCAAAAGTAGACATTGATTCTCTACATGTAAAGATATAAACAAACGCAGTTTCAAAAATAATGGAACTCAAAATGATCTATGGATGAAAAATTTATTCATGTTTTTAAAATATTTGAAGTTGACTCCTCATGCACACGTGGCAGGTAGAAGATTGAACCACATAGGAAACATGGTCCTCCTTCCCAAACTTAATATTTTAAAGTCACTTTATAAATTTTTTTTTTTATATGACCCACTTTTATAAAATAACTAGAGCATGGTTTTACAATAATGTTACTTTAAATATTCCATGCAAACTAAAAAAACATTTCAATTTTAAGTGGTTTGATTTTATAGTGGCAAGATTCATTTTTATAATAAAGTAACATAAAAATTGAAGTTACATGCACTTTTTAGAAATTTAAGTAACTACCAAAAAGAATACTTGAACCCAAGACCTTTCATGTAATAAATAAACTTTCAACCAATTTAGCTAATATAAAAGATATGTAAACGTTTGAAGGGAGGAAGTGGGTCTTCTTTTTTTTAATCCTGTTCCTTGAAGTGCATGCTTACCGCAAATCCTTGATTCTTGACTTGCAAGACACTTCACACCAACACCAAAAAAACTAAAAAATTGAAGCTAAAATGTTAAATTAGACTTGGGGTTAGTCCTTAGTCATCTTTCCTAGAAAATGTAAGTTTTCTCATTGTTCCTTACTTGTAAGCTTTGCACAAAGTACATAAAAAAGGGAATATGGAGTAAAGAAAAACCTTTCCACTATGCTTCTTATTTTCCAAGTTTTCACGTAGTGAATGACAAAGAGAACGTGTATACTAAAAACATAAAAAACTAGAACTAATAAAGGAGGCCTTAGTATTACAGAATATGAGAAAAAACTAAAAAAATTGCATAAGTATAATAATATACATCTAGATCTTATAAACTGGTTGTATTTTTGGAAAAGATAAACCTTTTTTAGTGAAATGAAAATCATTTCCCACTAAAAGTAGTGTTCCAAATGCAAGGAAAGACTTGTATCATTCTATAAATGCACAAAAATATCATAAATAGAAACCCTTTAATGCATACGACAACAGTAGTTCAAGGTCTGAATCACGAACTAAATAAGAACTTCATAATATATTTGATACCATTTTGGCTAACACAATAAATTCCCAAAAGATCAAAAACCTTAAGAACTTACTCACACAAACATATCAAAAATCAAATAGATACTTGAGAAAATATTCTTATGCAAAAGAAAACAAATGTTACAATGGATTTATCAAAATCAATCATTGACAAATAACCCTTCATGCTCCTTAAATAGAGATAATTGACCAATTGAGGATTAAGACCCAAATAAATGGTTGTTAAGATTGATGTTAAAATAAATAGGGAGATCACTCTATGCATAGAACTTATCTTGATCATCAGATTCCATATGTACAAATGCATACTAAGAATACACAATACTAAATAAAAACACTAAGGATACATACTAAGGATACAGAAGAAACACACTTTACCTAAGGATAGATTATAACAAGTTGATCGTAAATAAATCCAAATTATATTAATATTTTAATACCCTTAAAGACTAGACATTGAATTGGATGTAGTTATAATGGTGGTTGTTTTCTCATCATGGAGGATGTCATGGCTACCAACAGTGTTCTATAAGATAGGCATTACAAGTGTTATAGGTGTATATTCCTTGGGGACAATGGATTGGGTGTCTTTTTTATATTCTTAGTTGAAGGATGATGATGCATTACCCTTGTGGGAGTTTCCTAGATGGTGTGCATTAATTCCTCCATATTTATCCTAGAATTATCCCCACTTTCCTCATGTCTTAAGAATGCCAACATAGAGAATGGTAGATGGAAGTACTGGAACATAGATTGGGTGATCTAAAGATGATTTATAGTGATGATGAAAAGATATGATAAATATGGAGTACGTTGAAAGTGTTGTTGTTGGAAAAATAAGAATGAATTGTGTCCTGGTAGTAACACATAATACGGTGAGAATGTCCAATGTGTCATAAATGTATATGTATATCAAGAGTTGGATATTCAGGTATGCTAGTGGATAATCAGTTTTTACTTTGCTAGCTATGAGGGAATGATAAGTTATGAGATGGAATAACATTGTATTATTTGAGAAGGAGGGGAGAGGGGTCAATATTGATAGGGTTAGATAAGGAACACAATAGATATCTATTGGAGGGATTATATTTATGGATGGATTTTCATATTTCTATTACAATTGCTTGATAAAAAATGATTGTGTTATCAATTTTCATTTGAAATCATGAAAATTGGCTACAGCGTTGATTATTGTTTGATTTTAATAACACCATTGTTTCGTTGCAAGTGCATGATGACTAGTGGAATTACTGATTTATAGACATGGGGTTTAAGGAATTGGACTATTTGGAGCATTATGAGGGTTAGGGGTAGTTGGTGAGTTAGGGTTTATAGAAGGTTGTAAATTAGAGTGTCATTCAACTTTGAATTCAATAAATAAGGAACATTGGAAAGCTTGTTCAAGGGAACAACTATTAAACAAGGGTCGCCCAACAAAGATGAGGGACCTTGTAAAACACATTCTTGTTGTAGAATTAAATAACACATATGTGTTTATTAAACATGGGAACAGGAACTCCCGAAGAGATATTAGAGGAAATTTCAACTCAAAATGGGCCTTTTAACCTTGATTCAAATTCCATGTCATCATGTGTTAGCCAATGAAATTGATTTAAATTTGAAATACCGTATAGGTCTTAAACACTTTGTTAATATAAATTTGGGGATAGGTATCATAAGAAATAACTACTTCTTTGGTTTGTATTTTTGACATTTGTCATTATCACGTTTTTTCAGGTATTTCTTGTTTTGGGGTAGCGGGGTTTGTCCAAAGTATGCCGAGTGGGTAATCCTTGGATACGGAATTTAATTCCACATCCAACGAGCTCTCCCGATCGAAACTTGAGTAAAAACACAGGGATATATGTCAAAAATACAAACAAAAAATTAGTTTTTTTCTTTTCTTCCTTCAAAATTAATAAATATTATTCTATTATTTTACCTATTATTTTATTAATTCTTTTTAGGAGGCCCATTTTGAGTTGAAATTTCCTCTAATGCCAAGTGCGATGCCCTAAAGGTTAGGATAAAAGAACATGTATGCATTTTGGTTCTCGAAAATCCGTATTTAACTTGAGCTCGAGTTTGTGAAAGGAATTCTCCTATTTCGATGCTCCGTGTGTAATGCTATTAATTAGCGTCGATATTGTATGTGCTTGGACAGCGTGCGTAAAGGTGATGCCATAGATGGCATCAGCCTTTCCCATAATGCTACAATAGATTGTATACTATTTTGAGTTAATGGTTATCGGTGCTAATGTAATTTGGACTGTGGAAAAAAAATCATGGGTTGGAAACCCATGGGGACCAACACATATTATAGGTTTAATGGATTGTGTACTAAAATGTTCTTGGCCGAGGCCATGTGGTAGCTAAAGTCTTACGACCTCACTATTAGCGTATGCATTGTTATTTATATGGAATTCAATGTAAATGTAAATTGCAGCCTGCATACGTTAGTTGTATAGCGTTGCATGTGTAGAGATGTAAACGATGGATTATATATAAGGTCAATTCATGTTTATTACGTTATGTCATGGATTTTATATGTTTTAAGAACTAGCAGAGTGGTTATACGATTTGGACTGTGGATTTTATATAGGAGTATAGTGATAGGATATTGGACCACATGGATGGTCACAATATCTGCTCTGTTTGGATATTAATGTGAGGAGTTGTATTTTAATTAATAAGAAGAGAATGGGTTTGTATGCCCATAGGATTCGAATTCTTGTCCATGTTTGTAATACATTGGTTTATAATATGATTTCAATGTTGTTTAATATGTTATGTGTAATGTGTTGATGAGTTATGTAATTTTAGTTTATAGTTAATAAGACATATCTTGAAAGGTCTTAATGGTTTATTTACTCTTGATTTAATCTATATTCTAGTTCTTTTATTAACTACTTTTATTTAATATTTATTTTTTACTTAATGATGTTAATGATTAGGTGGATACAATCATAGTTACTTTATTGGTACTTTAGGCTGAGCTAGTGATTATATATAAATATATAAATTCCTACTTCTAAACTATTTGGAAATAAACATAGACAACACTCTGCTCACAAAGGAAATATGTGAGCAGACTAATAAGCATACAGGGGGATTACTTAGTTACTAAAATTCAAACCCTAGTTTATAGTAAAAATTGTTGAATACTGAAGTAATACAGAAACAATCTTAAAGATGCAATCCTAGTTATATACAGCCTATGATAACATTTACAATCCATGGCTATATTTAAGAAAAACAACCCTAGGAGGTTCTAACCAGAAAGTCAAATACATAGGATTAGGAGGTAAATTGAAAACATTCACCTAACATATGCATCAATTAATATAGGAAATAACATAGACACTCTAGGGTTAAAATCTAAGATATGTAATCCTAGGAGATGTGGACAAAACCATCATTTCTAGGGTTAGATATATATAAAGAACATTTACATAAAGCATCCTGCATTTAACTTGACATACTAAGAACTCATACCTGTAATTTTTTTGATGCTCCTTTAATGGCTGAACCTACATACTTTTAAGTAACCAACATTAACAATTTAAGACAGATCTGACCTTTGATTTTGATGACCAAATCACTTAGTAACTACCACGTTCCTCCCAACCATGACCCAAAACTGTTCTTGGTTTTAATAGGGATTTCCCCCAAGCTGGACTCCAACATGCAAGTAGCTTAGAGATCCTAAGGTAAGGTATCTTTTCTGGTGTATCATATCTAGATCAATTCTCCTTTTCCTTCCAGGAAATGTTTCTTCAATAATTTACTTAAGAGAAAACAAGCAAAAAAATGAGTCCTCTAATGATAGTTCAAAACCCTAAGCCTTTCCTTGGATTAAGTCTTTATAGACATAATTTTATGTCAAAGGGATAGTTAAATCAAGAAACCTTGGTTTCTGGATTTAACCCTTTTCAATTACTTTGGGTAATTTATTAATTAGGAACTTTCGACTAGTTCCGAGTTGGACTTTCTTAGACATTATACTATTTATTAATCTTTAGTAATAAATAATAATTGATGGATCTATTATTATTTCTTTCAATTATTTATATTATTACTATATTTAATTCTTTATGTATTCCATGTATAAAGTACATAATAATATAACACTTTATTAACATTTGTTTGTGGGCATCATATACCATGATCCCTAGACTTAATGACACTTCTTCAATAAGATCAAGTAGGTAGATGGTTTAGGGCTACTAGGCTAAGAAACTCTAAACATCCTTGCATGTTGGATTTCCCTCATATAATGTGGTAGCTCTTCAGTACTTTGATGAGAATACAGAAATTAAAAATTTCATTTAATCACTTATAAATAAGTATGACGAGATCAATCTTTTTCTTGAGTCGTTTTCACTCAGAAGTTATTAAATGCTTTTCAGTAACCCCTAGCGCTTACCAGAGCCCATACTCAACGCCTATAATAGGGATTTACAAACATAGTGCAATTCCAGAGCTTTCGCTCAACACTAAATGCTAGGATGTACTTGTACGACACACCTAGGGATACAATGGCCAAGGATCTGATGCTCTAGGGATTATGATCAACATCAACATGAAAGGCTGTAGGGCTTATGCCCAACACTTCCAAATATTATATTTTCATGTGCTCCAGAGCTTCTTGATCAACACAAATTTAAGTATGGCTTTAGGGCTTATGCTCAACATCAACATGAAAGGCTCCAGGGCTTATGCCCAACACTTCAAAATCTTATATTTTCATGTGTTCCATAACTTCTTTTCATGTGTTCCAGAGCTTCTTGCTAAACAAAAATTTAAGTACTCGTGTGCTCCAGAGGTCCTCTCTCAAAACAACATTAATCACTCAAGTGCTCCAAATCTCCTTTCTCAACACCAAACATTATTCACCCACGTGTTCCAAAGCTCCTAGCTCAACAAAAATATTTACATCAATCATGTGCTTGAGGGTCCATACCCAAAACAAAATAAACAACATATATATATATATATATATATATATATATATATATATCATCAATAATTGGCTTACACCCAATATATAAAAAAATTCATCATGTTTGTATGGAGTGGGGTCTTCGTCCCAATATAAAAATAAAACATCAAGATAATCATCGTAATCAATAGGAACATGTTGCTAAGTGTTAGGTCCAAAATTCAGGATATTACATACCTCCTCGCTTAGAACAACACCGTCCCTATTGTTCTAGGGAATCGGAATGATATCATGAAGTAAGGCGAGGTAAGCCTTTCTCATGGTGGCCTCGTTCTCCCAAGTAGCCTCATTAGCCTCAAAGTGCTTCCATTTCACTTTCAATTGGACTACTATTTTCTTCTGGAGCTGCACCTCTCTCTTGTCCAAAATATGAGTAGGATCAGGGGAAAACTCCCCATCAGATTCCATGTGTGATAGGGACTAATCAACAACATGTTTAGTATCATAAACATATTTATTTAGCAAAGAGGCATGGAAAAAATTGTTGACTCTTACATGTGTCGAAAATTCTAGTTCATAAGACACTAGCCCTTTCTTGGCTAGTATTTCAAAAGGTCCGCAAAATCTAGGTGATAACTTACCACACCTACCCAAGCTCAACAAGATTTGTTTGGCTTTTATTTTCAAGTAAACATGACTGCCTATTTGAAAGTCCTTATCCTTTCTTTTCCGATCCGCTTAACGTTTCTAGAGGCCTTGTGCTTCTTTAAGGTTCACCTAGACTTTGGTAACCATATGTTCCAAGTCCATCAACAAATCAGGCCCTAACATGAGCTGATCCACTGGGATATCCCAAGTAACCAATGTTCTACACTTCCATCCATGGAGTACCTCAAAGGGACTCATCTTCGGGGAAGCCTTATAACCATTCTTATACGCAAACTCTGTGAGATGAAAGTAATCCTCCCACTTTGTGGGGTTGTTCATGACATACACCCAAAGCATGTCCTCGACAATTTGTCTTACTCTCTTTGTCTTCCCATCTATCTGTGGGTGATATGTAGTGATGAAGTTCAACTATGTCTCCAATCTGAAGAATAAATATCTCTAAAATTTTCTTGTGAACTTAACATCTCAATCCGAGACAATTGCATTGGGTATTCCATGGAATCTAAATATCCTTTTCAAGAAGATATCAGCAATGTTCATGGCCTTGTAGGTTGAATCCATAGGAATGAACTGTGCTGCCTTTGACAACTTGTCGATGAACACAAAAATAAAATCATTTTTCTTCTTATTTTCTTGTAAATTGGTGATAAATTCCATACTAATAACCTCCCACTTCCATTCCGAAATGGGAAATGGTTGTAGTAATCCCGTAGGCTACTAATACTCAACTTTGACTAGCTAACACTCTTAATATTTCATAATAAACATTGCAGTGTCAGACTTTAACTTAGCCAAGAAAAAGTGTCTCTTGATAGCAGATATCATCTTTTGATATCTCGGGTTCCTCCAATAGGGAATCCAATGAAATTTCGTGAGGATGGTGGACCGAAGGTCCCCTCCATATGAAACATACAAGCGATCCTTGGAACATAGTAGTCTGGATTCGTCCACCTTGTATTATTTTTATTATTGAAACAACCCGTTCTCCTAGAATTTCTTCACGATTTCCACATAGAAGGGGTCAACTCCATTGGCCTCTCTAATCCTCTGATGCAAATTTGCATCGGTTTGAATTAAGGTCACCTCATAAATCATATGATTTTTTCAGCTCAAAGCATTGACAAAATTATTTTCTTTTCCCTTAATGTGTTTTAGCTCGAAGTGGTACTCGTTGAGGAAATCCAACCATCTGGCTTGCCTCACATTCATATCTAGTTGATCAAATAACTACTTCAAACTCATATTATCTGTCTTCAGAAAGAACATCCTTCCCATCAGGTAGTGCCTCCACATCCTTAAAGCATGGATGATGGTAGCTAACTCAATATTATCTGTAGGGTAATTTTTCTCATGCTCTTTTAACATCCATGATTCATAACAGATTGCGTGGTAATTCTATAGGAGGACTCCTCCAAGTCCATCCTTGCTTACATCTGTGCAAACAATGAAATCCCCATCGGGATCCGCATTTTGCTATATCGTTGCGGTCATCAAAAGTTTTTTAAGGTTTTGAAAACTTTCTTCACACTTAGCGGTCCATAACAACTTACTTTATTTCTTCTGTAAATAGGTCACGGGGCAAGCGATTCTCGAGAAGTTCTCAATGAACTTTCCATAATATCCGGTTAATCCCAAGAATGACCTAACGTTAGTGACATTAGTAGCGGTAGGCCAATCCTTTATGGATTTAATATTTTCCAGAGCCACAACTATCCCTGTATCGGAGATAATGTGACCTAGATACTGTACCTACAGTTTGTAAAAATTGCATTTACTAAACTTAGCGTAAAGCTGGTGTTGTCTCAACACTTGTAGTACAATATGAAGGTGTTCTTCATGTTCGTATTTATTCTTTGAATAAACCAGTATGTTGTTTATAAATACTAAGACAAAATCATCTAGATAACTACTGAATATGTTTTTCATCATACACATAAAGTTCGCGGGTGCATTGGTCAACACGAACGACATCACTACAAATTCGTAGTTCCCGTTCCTTATACGAAAGGAGGTTTTGTGAATATCTTCGTCATGAATCTGTACCTGATGGTATCCATATATCAGGTCAATCTTTGAAAAGATTTTGGCTCCTCCCACTTGATTGAACAAGTCATCGATCCGGGGGAGTGGGTAATAGTTCTTTATAGTAATTTTGATCAACTTATTTTAATCGATGCACATTCGCATCGTACTATCTTTCTTCTTTATGACAAAATCAGTGCTCCACAAGGGGACACACTGGGTTGGATATACCCTTTTTATATCAACTTCTGAAACTACAGTTTGAGTTCCACCAACTCAAGTGCACTCATATGGTAAGGGGATTTGGAGGCCGGAATTGATCCTGGGGTCAGTTCGATGGAAAAGTATAGGTATTGTTTTTGGAGTTAAACCTTCACCTGGTTCCCTTGGGTATCAGTACACAAGATAAACTTGTGCAAATAATCGAGTATGGCATGGTGTTGTTCTAGCCATCCCGTGTCGATAAGTACATCATACGATCCTAATGATAGGATGTTTAGGTTTACTTTCATAAGAGAACCATTCAAGTTTGCCTCACATTTTTTAATAATCTTTGAAACTTTCCATTTCGTACCTATGGCTAACTGAATCAGCCAAGGTTTATCATGTTTTACTTTTCCTAGCTTGCAAATATCAACAATTTTAGGTGCAACATAGCTCTGCAAAGCACTCAAATTAATAAGTAATGAAATAGAAGCGTTCAAGATCTTACCTTCGATCTCGACCATCGTAGCTTGATGATATTCCTATCGGCCATCCAATGCTGCATAAATCTTGGGTGTTACAGGTATGTCCTTGACAGTTGGTTCTTCTTGTAAGTTTGGCAAGACCCCACCAGTCTTGTTTTTAAAATCTCAAGCATAATGAGGCCCGCTGCATTTCCAACAATTGATTTGTAGCGAGGTAGCATTGGCTGCACTTGCTACCAGTTTGTTAACATTAGAAGCTGGTACATAATGCATCGTACGAGGTTTATTAAAATTCATGTTCAATTGAGAATTGTTATTCCTCTTTCTGTATGGTTGTGGGTTGGACCCATGTTTGCAGTTATTAGAGAAATTTTTAGACTTGTCTCGGTTTTGGTACATGTTCTCCTTCCTTAGCTATCCATGCTCATAACAGATCCTAGATTTGTGTTGTGTGGTATCCAAAGTCTTAGGCATGTCAAATTTAATCCTATCCCAAAACATGGGAGGAAGACATCCTAGGAACTGCTAGTTTTTTACCTTTTCTTCTTTGATGTATGGTACATAATGCAATAGATCTAGAAATTTGTTAATAAATGCATCTATAGGCATGGATCCCATGCCTAGTTCATGAAACTCTTTCACTTTTCTGTCAAGGAACCTTTTTGACATATATTTTTCTTTGAAAACTTTTTAGAAAGTATCCCAGCGTATTTCCCATAGCTCATCTTTCTTGGTGTGTTTTAAATCTCTCCACCATCTTGCTTCTTTTCCATTCAAGTTATAGATGGAAATACTAGCCTTCATTTCACTTGAATAATTATGAACCTAAAAAATACATACTCATGCCCAACAACCATTCTCCAGCATTTTCCCCAGTGTTTACTTCACCTTCATAGGTCAGGGATCTTATTTTTCGAAAATCCCCATGAAGACTGTCATCACTCCTTTGATTATTTCTCCGTGGAGAAAGTAAGTCACCACTAGAAGGACTATGATGGTATTCTTTAGTTTCTTCATGTGTAGATTCTTTTTCTTCTCCTCTTGGGCTACTGGCCCGATTAGGGTATGGTGCTCTCTTGGATCTGTTGGTGGACTGAGTAGGTTTACCTTGTAGGATTCCTCCCGTCATGTTTCTTAGTAAGGCTTAATTTATAGCTTGTTGTTCCTTCCTTTCATTCAGGCTGTCTTCTATAAAACTTTTCAATTCAACTTGAAGATTATGTAAATTTTTCAAAACATCAGAGTTTATCTCTACCACTAGCTCCGCTTCCGGAGTGGGGGTGGTCATCTTCCCTTAACTGTTGTTTTCTTCCTCGGTATTCATAAACTGAACAATGCTGTAAATATTTCCTGTAAACACAAAAAAAATTAAATGGCAGAAGAAAAAAATTCTCGTAGTAACATATTTACTTAACATGCTTTATTTTCTTTGCGTGAATGTTTGGTGCGCCCATAGGTCTCTTAGTATTGAAACTGGCTTTGATACCACTTGCAATGTCCCCAAAAATAAAAAATAATAAAAAATTATTGGCTAATAGAATATACCTAGATGGAACATTATTCGCTTGCACAACTCTATCATACACTTCATCTACCATTGTTTATCAGTAAGTTGTTCTTACGCTCTATCTTTTACTTTGAGTTATTATTTTTAATGTATTTTACTTATGATGTCGTACTGTTGTTTACTGCTTTAGTATTATGTTTATACTTTTGTCGCTTATGTGTCGTCACTGTATTTATATGGTTAGTCCTTTATGCATAGTTGCACTTCTTAATCACCACATCCTAACTTAACTTTGCTTGTGGAACAAAGTGGGCGGAGTGGCGGGACTCATTCTCCCATGACGGTCTGAGAGGTAAAGCATTAATTGTTATGCAAGCTTACTTAGTTCAATTGAACTAAGGTGTGTCATTTATTTACTTGCAGGTTTACCTCATGTAAAAAGGCTTAGTAGAGGACTTGATCATTCCGAGCTCACATTGTGCTTACTGTTTAATATTATGCTTCCTTACTGCTTCTTATTTATAGCAAGGTAATTCCCATTCTGTTAATTTACTAACCTAGATAGCTAACTATTGGATACATGGAATCTAAAAATTTATAATTCATGTTTATTTTATTTTACTGATATCAAAATATCTTCTTATCTTTATTTTGCAGGTTATAATCTTGGCTAGTATTTAAACTTGGGGCTTATTTAAGGTAATACTACCATGGCATATTGCATATTGCATGGTTACTAACAATTTTATCTTAGGGACAATTGCATGTGCCAAGGCTTCAAGCCTAGAGTCTACATGATACCTACCACATACTAGAACTTTGGTTAACGTATCTTATGTAATATTTTATGACCTGCATTAATACTTTAAGGTGGCGAAACTATAACATAAGGTCGAACCATATGATAGTAGGGTTTAAAATTTTGTGTGGGAAGTGGAAATAAATGACAATGCAACAAAACTTAAACTATGGAGAGTGAGTTTTGACATCACGTTAATGACCACTAGCTGGTGCATTTAACGATCTTGGAAATTGTGGCAGCCTTCCCTTAGGCTTGGTTCATGATGGTTTGTGCAATTGTTTGTTGTTTGGGGTTTCTACATTTTGGCTTTACGCAGGGATAAAACCATGGAGGTGACCTCCAGACCATAAGGTATGATTCGTCTGGGTTCGTATGCCTGGACTTTGTTTTGGTTTAAGGTTCTTAACGTGTCCATACTTCTCATCCCCAGTTTCGCTTGTGTTTTTAGGTGCTGAAATATAGTGAGGAGTAGCGTGGCTCCAACTCTGTCGTGGTCTTTCCTATGAAGCCAAGGTGCAAGGTAAGCCTGCTCAATTAGTGTAAGCTTATTGCCTCTCGACCTGTCTGCATGTTCTTTCGTTGTTTGGGTTTGGGACTTCTCTATGAGGTTTGGAGTTTGCCTTCGGGATTAGGATTACAAACTTGAATTTTATTATTTTGTTAAGGCATTTGAGCCATGAAGTAACTCTTAATCCATTCGCCTCTGTGTAATTAGGTTTAGGTTGTATAATTACATGGGTTGTTAGAAGCAAAATAGAAATAACTTGGGATTTTAAAACCCTCTGTCTTTGTTTATGCAAATTGTATTTTAGTTTGAGCCTTTTCGCCATGGGTTGCACCATTGCTTGCAATGGTGGCATAGCCCATTGGCACGCCCAAGTAACTTGGTTCTCGGTCTTAAAATACAACTGTGTAGAAAAATTGATACCCACTATGTAAATGGATAAAATACTGTGTAATACGATTTCCTTCTGCGTTTTTATTAAGCATTGTATTTAATTTGAGTTGGGGTTTGTGAAACTCATTCACCTATTCCAGTGCTCTGTGTGTAATGATGTTAATTAACTTCTAGATATTGTTTGTACTTGGATAGCACGGTTAATGGCCATGTCGTAGATGGCATGAGCCTTTCCCATAATGTTGTGATAGCTTGTATACTATTTTGGGTTAATGATTATTGGTGCTTAGGTAATTTGGACTGTGGAAAAAAATCATGGGTGGAAACCCATGGGGACCAACGCATACTGTATAATGGATTGTGTATTAAAATGTTATTGGCCAAGGATGTCATTAATGTTATTGTGCATGTGCCATCCTAGCTCTCTCCTCCAAACCCTTAACGACATCCCCTCTTATCCTCTTCACCTAACCCTCACTAACCACCTCTCTTGTTTTGTCTCTTCCATACTCCAACTTCACCTAATCACCAACTCTGTCTTCCACCCCAAACCCCCTAAAAACCTCTATCTCTCACACACTCTCGCAACCCCTAACCACCCTCTGACTTTCCCTACCCATAACCTCCCCTCCCTCTCTCCTATTCTACCTACTTCTAAACCCCTCTCTTTGTCTTTCCAAATATTGCTCTCCATACTACTTACTACTCTGTGCATCATAATCTCTCTCTCTCTCTCTCTCTCTCTCTCTCTCTATATATATATATATATATATATATATATATATATATATATACCCCACTTCTCTCTAAGTACCCTAATCCTCCTTAAACCCATCCCCCGTTCCCCACTTGTATCTCTATTTGTTTCCCTGATTTGAGCCTCCTCCACACCTCCTTGCATGGAGAGATATTTTTGCTTCTCTTCCCCAACACCCCTCCTCCCCGTACCCTTAGCCACAAACATCCTTCGCACCCTGGATTTATCTCACTTATTCACTCACTCCTAT
>LPNX010316229.1:123093-341130 GCA_001517045.1 Pseudotsuga menziesii | reverse complement strand
CATTACCCCTAACTTACCCTCTATATCCCTACCCACCCCAATCTCCCTTCATAGAAGAAGACCCTCCTCGCCTCTCTCTCTTTCTCTCTCCCTCTCTCTCTCTCTCTTATACTTCCCCTAATTGTACCCCCCCTTCTCTATCTCTCCTACTGTCCCCTACCCCTACCCCTCTCACTATCTGTCTCTCCTAATCACTCCCTCCTACAACTTATCCCCCCACCATGTCTCTCTATACCCCAACCCCATACACCTTCATCTCACTAACAACCCCAATCCTCCCTAAATCCCTACTCCCCTACCATAATTTCTATCTATTTCTCTCTCGCAACCCCCCTTCCCCTCCTTACCCATATGGTAAATTTTTTTTTAGCAAAATGCCTGTGTGTTTTATCTCTACAAACTGCATACACGTTTTGTAGAGCTAAAACACATACACATTTTGTAGAGCCAAAACAAGTATCTGTTTTTCTTTTCATGGAACAAAGATAGGAGGGAAAGGAAGTTTTGAATTAAAAATAAATGCACTCATGTTTATTAGCACTAAGAGTGATCCTCGTCACCTATCAGAGTGTCATCACTCTTCCTATGTGTATGGTTCGAACTTAGCTTCATGTTATCCAACCCCGTCATATGGAATATGGTAAAGGATATCTAATTAGGCATCTCACCATTTTTCTCAATATAACTGTGTTTTACCTCTCGTTTCCATATGCTGCATACAACCATTTTTTAAGAAATTTTAGAACTAGATACCATTTTTTCTATAGATTCCAAATATGTACTTTTTTAAATATTATTTTTTTTCTATTTTTCTTTTGTCACATATCTTTAACTCAAAAAAAAAAAATTGTGTTTTCTCCATAACTCTTTCCTTTCTTAACAATTTTGAAAAAACATTATATGGTGCACTAAAGGACACCTACCTCTACACGCTATAAAAAATTGTTACATGATCATTGTATTATTAGCTTCAAAGGCTACACCCACACTAGGCATACAATTTTCTAAGTTTGAGCACTTAGATAATTAAAAATAAATAAAAAATTATTAAATTTTTTTGGAAAAATAGCGGTGCACTAGTACTAGTTGTTCTCTATATGTATATCAATTTTCCTCAGTTGATTCCATCATTTAGCCACTCAACAGATGCACGCACAAAAACATATACATTATAGTTTTTCCAACAAAAAAAAAATGTTCATGTTAAAGAAGATCGAATTTTAAAAAGTTAAGAACATTTTCAATAAAAAAAGTTCTATATTCAAAAACGTCATTCAATTTTGTACATTTCATCTTCTTTTCTCATTGCAAATTCAATGTGTATGCGTCTTAGTTGGATTTGGATTTGGAATATTGAGTTGAATATGAAGCCTACTTAACACCTCAATGTATTATTGCATTGTTTGTTTAGGAGCTTATTCTAGTTGTGCCCACTCGGAAAAACGTTTGGTGATGCATCTTAGAGGGTAAAATAATTGTCAAATAATTTCACAAAAGGATTCCTACATGGTGATTCCCTTTTGAGATAATTTGGAGATAGTCTCATCAATTAGTTCAATGTATTTTGTTGGATCTACATATTGAGACTAGCACCAAGAGTGATCTCTTCCTTCCAAGTGGTTGCTAGCTAGGAGAAAAGTTGAGACTATGTTAGGTTAGGGAACATATAGAGGTAGATTATGAGGCTATGTATCAACTAATTCAAGGCCTCTAGATTTAGGTAGGGTATCCTTTGTATCGAGTAGGAAGAAAGAGGGAATATGTATCCTTGGTATCTTCATGTGTTTTAGATGTGGCCTAGTTTTTTAATATATATGTATCCTTGGTATATTCATGTGTTTTAAATGTGGCCTAGTTTCCTAATATAATTCTATATCATTAACTGAGATTTCTCTATTAGGGTCTATGAGTGAATATGAGAGATTCTGACTAAAAATTACTATAATGTTTTGAGCCCTAGTGCACTCGTTAGAAAAATGTTTATGGTTTCATTGACATAACATATAAACACTATCATGCTAAATTTAGGTAGAAGTTGGGGTAGTGTGCATAAGGAATCTAAGAGAAAAGGAAAGAAAAAATGTTTCATGGGTTGAGAGTGGACTAAATAAGAAATGAAACTAAGACACTACTTAAAACTAACCTAAACCAAAGTTCAACAAGGTCTTGGTAGGAGGAAAAGATATTTTTGTGCTAGATATGATGGAATAATTTTATTGGTGAAATAATTCCACTTCAATTTGGAAGGAAAGTAAGGAGAATGATAAGAGTAAGTGCCAACATATTTTTGGGTGGGACAACACACTACAAGAAACCAAATCTTGGTTTTTTCTATTTGAATCTAATATTAATGTGTGAGGAGGTCAATTTGAAAAGATCTAAACAAAGAGAAGACCTTATCAATTCTATGATACCAAATGTTTTAATACGTGTCATGCAACAAACCCTAGTTCAAAGGTAAAGTATACCAATTTAAGAAGTGAAAAATTGAGTGAAAAACAATATTAAGAACAAGAGAAATAAGAAAGAAAAAATTAAATTCTTATGAAAAATTATTTGCTTCATCTACTAGTCTCACCAAAATAAATTATTATGCAAAAGTTGCTTCATCTATTAGTCTCACCAACTCACCTTTATAAAACAATATAATGGTTCGATTCAATATGAACTCATCCAAAAGGCCGATAAATAAATACTAAATAACTCTACATGTAGCTCAAGGGATAAAAAGATACACCGACCTCACAACCCATAATTCACAAAGAAAAGAAGAATGTTGGAAATGAAAAGGAGACATCCAAGGGTTGGACGTTAATATGAAGGTAATTGTAATGATTGGTGCATTCTCCTTGGGGAGTTTTCCTTAGCTACCAGCTATGAGGTCTAAGGTAGACATTGCAAGTGTGATGGCCATGTCCTCCCTTGGGAGGGACACCTTTTTGTCTTCCTTACATTCTAAGATGATTATTGATCATGCATCCTCCTTGGTAGGGTTGTATGGACAATCTATATCACTTAAAAATATTAAATCCACAAGTTGATAGTGTAATATACTTTTAACATTAATGATATTAACATGACGATGATGTCTTAAGAATGGTATTGTGAATCTAGATTTAATCTTGTAATTTTGCTTATCTTTCCTTTTTATAATAATCTTTTGTGACAACTACAGGAAGGTTAGATCTAGGTTTACACAATTTCCCTACCGTTAGCTTGAGATGTAACAAGGGGTAGGAGAGAATAAGGGGGCACATGTGTTTATAAGGGTTCTTCATGATAATATCTTTGAGAGAGTAGTTGACACCTTACTTTTACTTTATATTGATTATCATAAGTTTAAGAGGGGATATCTTCATGCAAATTCATCTCTCATTCTTCTATATGGGAGATCTAATAAGAGAACATAGTAGTCGATATAATAGTCATAGGAATTATCTATGTTGATGTTATTATTATTGATGAGTTATCTTCCTCTTATTTGGAGGATGGTACATCAGTAGGAATTGATCTTGTGTGGGGAGTGTAACAATTATTCTTTCTAACCACCCCAGCTAGATGATGAATCAAGAGAGTTACAATTACTCATCCCAACCACCTAAATTATACCAAATTAATAGTTGTTTAAAGATTACTTACAACTAAGTGGTGAATAATAATCTAGTTGCAAATGATTCATAATTGTATCCTTGCATGCCTAAATGAAACTATTGGGAGTTGTTCCTCGTGTGATGATTACTTAAACATATGAATCTTCCAATGGGGTTTTAATTTTGTGATTGTATCACTTCGTTATCAATACTAATGTATTGCGTAGGTGCTCGAAGTATACCATCGGCCTGCAAGGAGAGTTCGCAGAACTCAGCCCTATTATGAAGTGCGAGGTTGCATTCGATAATTTTTTAGAGAATGAAAAAGTTACTTTGCAATAAAGGTACTTTACTTGACTCATTTAATCCACAATTTTCTTTGCGCGTGAAAAATTGAGGCTCACAAATGTCCCTTTTTCCTGACATAGTCAAAAGAGGATGCTGCAACCCACTAGGCATCTCAATCCACTTGAAACAAAATTAATCCACAATTTTCTTCGCATGTGAAAAATTGAGGCCCAGAAATGTCCCTTTTTCTTCACATAGTCAAAAGGGCATGCCAATATCTCAAGCCTGTTGAAACAATCCCGAGGATGATGCAACCCACTAGCCATCTCAATCCACTTGAAACAAAATTAATCCACAATTTTCTTCGCATGTGAAAAATTGAGGCCCAGAAATGTCCCTTTTTCTTCGCATAGTCAAAAGGGGATGCCAATATCTCAAGCCTCTTGAAACAATCCCAATTGTTTTGAAACCATTACCTGATCCATAAATCGTTGAATTTATATGTTTCCGTGTTAACCTAGTTCGGTTTGTGGACTTTAAAAGAGAACAGTCCGTGAGTCTAAGCTTTTAATCCGTGAATGTTTTGAATTTTCAAGAGCCGTGTTTCATAAGGAATTAAAACTAGCGTCTCTTTCTCCAATATCTCAAAACTGATACCATTGCTTAAAAAGCAGGTCACAACATCCCCATGCTTTGCACGCCATGCCGTGCAAAATGTGGAATAGCCAAATGGGATTTCAAGTCAGTCAAGCTTCGGGGTTGTTATAGAATGCGTTATTTTTATGAGTACTTTGCAAATTAACGTGATAGATGCTGACTGAAGCAGATTCCCTACATCTCCCACACATGGTTATGAATTGCAATGTTTTACGGCAAATATGATCCATAACTGTTTCTTTGTTTTCATAGATTGAATTGACTGTAAAGTGAGTGATTTATTTCTTTCTTGATTGCACGTTGGGTTTCATTTTGTCACTATGAAGTGGTTGTTCAAGTACGCTCTTTTCCTGCAAATGGCATACTACTGCTTGGTCGGGCAAGGCCAGGATGTGCAGCAACAATTCGTATCTCCTCACAATGAAGCAAGAGCCCAAGTCGGTGTCGAGGATCTCGTATGGGACGACACTGTCGCGGCTTACGCACAGAATTATGCAAATCAACGCATACGAGACTGTGCTCTGCAGCACTCTGGTGGTCAATACGGAGAAAATATTTACGAGGAGTCGGGAAGCTCAGATCCCGTGGGAGGTGCCGTGACGTATTGGGTTAACGAGAAGCAATACTATGATTACTCTTCTAATACCTGCCCTGCAGGTCAAGAGTGCGGGCACTATACTCAGGTGGTGTGGAGAGATTCCAAGAGGGTCGGCTGCGCTCAAGCTCAATGTAACAATGGTTGGACTTTTGTTACCTGCAACTACGACCCGCGGGGGAACTATGTTGGCCAGAAACCATACTGAATCTGATATCCCATCCCATCGATCTTATTAAGTTTTTTTTCTTAGTGTCTCGTGTTATGTAGCTGTTCAGTGTAAGTGTACGTTGACAACGTTCGTACGTCAATGAATGATGATTTTGCCATCAGATTAAATACTCTTATCGATACCGTTTCGTTCAACTCGATGTATGCATTATCTCCAGTTTACTTGTTGGGTTGCGAAACAGTTTAAAGCTTTTTTTTTTTCTTAGAATCCCTTCAGAAAAAATCTAATCACATGATCCCCCTGTTTATCTAAGCTTTTGCTAAGAAATTTAGATGCTCAAGGCGAAGTTTTGGTAAGAAATTTAGACGGAATAAACCTCTAGAATAATAGATGTAACGTTCCTCTCGTATCACAAATTAGCAAAGGCACTGTTGAGTCAAACATGCCATAAGAAGGTAGAGCGTCAGGATTTTTACCATGAATAGTAAGTCTTCCATGTGAAGGTTGTTAGTTTTAGTTGAACATTTTTAAACACCAGTATCATAGAGTGGACAACGATGTATTAATTCCGAATGGAATTATGAAAATGTTGACGATCTTTAGATTGATAGATGGATTCCGAAGCAATTCATAAATAATATACCATGTAAATCAAATCTCTTGAGGCTCAATCTTTATTTAAATTTAGCTCTGTAAAAAAAGAGTTTGCACCCTTTGATCTTTTAGGTTTTTAATAAAACCAGAGTGAAAGTGAAGATAGATCTATATTACTCATATCTCAAATTAAAGCCCTTAATTATTAAGTATGTAATTATATGTTTGAATTCTCTTCCATGAGTGAGTTCATAATGTCTTTTTTATTTAAATTCCATGAATTTCAATAAATCTATAACAATATAAATAATTGTTATTGAATGCATATTCTGTTTAGTATATCCATTTAGCTGGGTTCCCAGCATAGTTAATCATTAATCTTTGAATCTTATTTAGCTGGCTGGTTTCCCAGCATAGTTAATCATTAATCTTTGAATCTTATTTAGCTGGGTTTCCGAGCATAGTTAATCGTAATCTTTGAGTATCACACGGAAGGTACTTCTATTATAGTTAATCATTCATTAATCTTTTAGTATCATTGGGAAGGTAGTTATAGAACTATACCTTTTTTTTTTCCAATTGTATCGCCATCTTTTGGGTACTACAATTAATAACAAGGGTGGTTATATGACCACTAATAGTCCTCCATAAAAATGGGGCTAGTTGCTCACATTTGAGTCATTAATGAAAGCATGTGAGAAACCTCATCTTCCTCTTACTCAATTAAGCCAACTGGTGCATTTAGATTAAATTGTTTATATTGACGTAAATCTGGGTAGAAGACTAAGAGATTACTAGGTAATAAATTGTGGTAAACAATACTTAGCATGCTACAGATTATTTAATGTGGTTATAGCAAGTTTGATGACCATTAGATCTTGAAATGCTCGAGATCTAACGACCATTAAACCTGTTACAACCACATTAAATGCTATGCAGCATACTAAGTATTACTTTTCATAAATTATAAAGCTCTTAAAAAACCAAACAATAAAAATTATAAGGCTCTTGAAAAACCAAACAATGAAGAAGGATTTAACACCTTAAAATCAAGAATTATCGTGAACAAAAAAACAACAATATCACTTGCATAATCGTTGAAGGAAATTGTGAAATTGTAGGAGGAGTTTGAAGAACCAATTGCTTGAGTTGCTTAAGTGTCCATTGTGGAAGCTACTGATTAAGTTAGTGTCATTTATTGTGGTCATAAATCTGGAAGTGGTGCAACCTTTTTCCATCCTATGGATGTGGCTAAGAAGCAGAATGCTAACTACCCACCAAAGAATGTCACTAATTTTTTTTTCGGGTTTGTTAAAATAAACATTCAACACGACTCGCACCTTTTAGTTCATACAGGGCATCCCTTGATCCCATATCACTATGAAAATGTAACATCACGCAGCGAGAAAAATAAAAATAAATAGTTAGGTAGGTTTTATTGAGCATAACTTGATGCCATTTTTCTTACCTACCATGTAACGTTGGGATAAAAAAGGAGCAAAACTCCATCCAAACTTTGAAACCCATGTATAAACCCACATGTTACAAACGCATGGATGAAGGATATATCTTTATGCACAAATTTTTATTTTCCTGCAATAGAACGCATGGAGATCTATTCTATAGTCCTTGGGCACGGACTAACAAGGGAAGCATTTAAGCATTTTGTTGGGTATTATATGACAATTGAGCATTATATGACAATTGAGAAATGAAATATTCCAGGTCATGATTATGTAGAGCTTCATCATAAACAATTTAATTGTTTGTATATAGGTAATACACATGCATAAGTAAAATTATTTCATGTCATGATTATGTAAATTATTTCAGGTCATGATTATGTAGAGCTTCATCATAAACAATTTAATTGTTTGAATATAGGACATACACATGAATAAGTAAAATGGCATAGGCATTCGTTTTTCAAGTTTATAATTATTTGTTTTTTATTTTCTAATATTAAACTATGTTACATTATATTTATTCTATAAAATTGGATATTTTTAAATACAGGTTGTGCAAGTCATATAGATTAAATTCTTTTTATAAGATAGATAGGATAAATATATGTAGTCTCAATTGCTTCCACATCCACGCAATATTTATTTGATAAAAAATTTACTTAAAGCACCCTTCCATAACTATAAATATTTTATGTTAATAACCAAACACAACTCTAATGTTATTAAACATACTTTGGGTCTATATTCAAATAATATCAACACAATACACTCTTGGCCATTGTAGGGAACGATGTGATTAGCCTTTCTCTATTGGAAAGGGATACATATGTTTCCAAGGAGGAGGATCATAGTGTCACTAGATGGATTGACTACAAAGATGTAATCCTTAATGGTACTCTCCCACTTGAGGTCCTTGTGGGGGATTATACACAATTTTGATTGGTACAAAAGTGGGGAGAGATTGATACCAGAATATGAGATAACCATTATAGAATTTATTAGTTTATATTATATAGAGTAAAAAATGGTTATGATGTTGATTTTAAAAAATATTAATTTTGTTGATTTCATATTGAGATGTGACAATATTGGCAAATGTTAGTTTAGTGCATAAAAATAATCTTGTCTATGTTTATGATCGTAGTTGGTCCATGATTTATAAATGGCGGTATTGGATCCATGACTATAATGCTAGCAATTGGAGTGAGATTTTCACACTTTTAATTTTAACTTAAAATATTTGAAATATATAATTTAAAAAAAATCATAAATATTATCCTATTTTCTCCACATCATTATAGATGAGACTCTTGAGTATATTACAATGGCTATGAATGCAATGTTATATAACTAAGATTATAGGGTCTCAAATATTCAAAAAAATAATGGTATATTTTCAAATTTTATTGTGGAGATTTCCATAGTTGTATAATTCAATTAATTTTTCCACTAAAACATTATTTTTCCCATAGAAACATTATCTGTTTGTGTGTGTGCATGTGCGTGCATGCCTTCTTTCATTCTCTATTTTAGAGTGCCTTATGTATTGATAAAATTTAATTTTAAAATAAGTTACAAATTATTTAGATTAAATGTTAACTGCAACCAGAGAATGCTCAACCGTCAATTTTGCTAAGTTTGGTTACCTTGGCTACAAAAATATTGTGATTTAAATGGATACATTGTTTCCATTCTCATTGTATGAAGATATGGTTAAATGTTATTATCTCCTCAACATGAATCAAATTGATGTACATATGTTTCATGTATATTTTAGGTAGCTAAGAATTATATCACCAATGTCAATGTGTTCCTATGGAGAAAATGATCATGGAATATTATATGTTTGTTTTTATAATTATTCGTGGATGATAAGGTAATGGGTTTGGACCCACATGGAATTTTTTAAACTTTAACAGTTTAATTCATTAAAGTTGACCAAGCTAGTACAATGACATTAAGATAAATGATTTGAAGAAGATGTAGGGACATTTCCATTTGTTGAGTTTCACTAGTGAACATTGATATCTTTCATTTTATGTTACAAGGTATGTTTTGTTATTGTATCACGTCACATCAGTATTATTAATATGTTATTACCAATCTCCATGGAGGCAAGTGCAGGAGGGTTTCTTTTCGATCCTATAGGACATGCAATGTTGAATTTCGAATGGGTTTCAGGAATGGCCACAAATATTCAAGTAGGGTGCTTTTATCTTTATGAAGGTCTAATGAATGTTGTCTCTTTTGGTATTCAATTGATTGCAATTAAAATATATTCTTTATCAATCCTCTCTCAAACTAGAAACAAAATGGGCCTTGATGACACGTTGGAAAATAGAATGCCAAAGAGAATCAACAAGGTTCTCACTCAAATCCATGGCATTCAAATATTTCATGTGAAATGTGAAAACAATCAACAAGTAGATCTCTTTCCAAATACATAGGCTCATATGGTAATAAGGAATTTCATCATTAATGGGAACCAACAAGTGTCTCATCTGATCACTTCTCATGCATCTTGTTTAGACTCCCAACTAGTTAAGGTTTAGGAAATGTTTGTACTCATTAAACTCAAGTCGAAGCTATTGAGGTTACTCTAGAGCACAATGATGCTCCTTTAGATGCCAAAAAATATATAAAAAAAAATTATTCATAAAGTGAAGAAAATGAAGATGTTGCGATTTATCATCCTATCAATACAACTATGAATATATGTAGCTCAAATTAGCACAATGAAAATGTAGAGGAAAAGCAAGGAACTTAGGATATGGACAACAAAGAGACTTTTGAAGATAATCATAAGAATGAGGAGAATGATGTTGAGGACAACCATGTGGAATATGATGAGAATTATTAAGATTTCCAAGTCAAGGAGAGTGATTCGAGTACCTATTAATTTTTCTATTGCATGAAGTTTTTTGCAACCATTGTTTAGGATAGTATATTAAATTGTATAACATATTAGAGAAACATGCATGTTTAAGACATATATTATCTTGGATGAGTGGAACTGAGATACTTTAATGCCCATAAAGTTGAGATACTATGTTTCAAAATGTTGGTACTGCTATACAAAATCTCTTTTATCCTTTTATAAATGAGAATTTAATCATTATTGTTAATATATCTATGCAAATGAACCAACATTATGAAATACAACAAATGAACCAACATTATGAATTGGTGCTTGTTCAAAATAACCTTGTTTTTGGCTTTGATAATGAATCCTTATTGAATTCTATTGTTTCAAGCCCATAATTAAACTATCAAAATAAATCAAGAAAAAAACACAAGAAAGGTATCTTATATGTTAAGGAAGTTACTTTTAACATTCCATACCAGTATAGTTTCAAAGTTATGGATTTCTTCAAAAAGATTGATATTCACTTGTTCTAGTTCAACATCAAGGCCAATATTGTCATTGAATTGGACACATGGAGGATCAATGTTTTTATCTCCATCCTTATTAGCGTCGTGGGGAGAATAATGATTCTTCGTATATATTCTTAACAGTGAAGAAACCTAGAAGATTTAAGATTTACTATGGGTTGATCAATGCTTAGTGATGGTAATCAACAATCAAGAAGTTATATTGGTCATAATGAATAAATTAGTGAGGATTTTTGACATAAATTATAGTAGAAAGTCCTATGGATTCTTACCTTGTGCCTCATAGGAGGGATTGTCATGGATTTATAGCCAAGCTTCAAGTTTTGAATCCTTATAAATAAGATAGATCGCTCACTTCTTCAATATGTAAACGAACAAGATCGATCCTTATGTAGAATATAGATCGTCAAGTCAAATCCAAGGAAAGAATCAAAGGTATATTTAGAATACAAATAAAGCCATGCTCTAGAGCATCTATATTAGTTTTTCATTATCTAAAACCATCCATTTAGTCGAATACATATACTAATTCTAACTAGGCATATGGTAATCCTAAGATAGCATAGACACTTTATTTGTGTCCATTAAGACCACCTTTTGTTGTTTCTTAGATCATTGGTTTTTGGTAATCCTAAACCAACATCTACGCTTTGTTTTTGGTTATTGTAAAACCTCAATCTAGTAGAAGATATAAACTCATGTTTCTTCTACTATAATTGGTTTGTAGTCATCCTAAACCACCACATACACTTGTTTTGTGGTCATTCAGAAGCACCAATTAAGTGACAACTTCAATGACGAGTTCAACAATTCATAGTCATCGAATTTTATATTCATATCTCTTTAATTAAGATTCTTGGAATCACAACAACCCCTTGGGATTAATGGGGGGAATGTAGGAAATCTAATCATTTGGGGTAGGAAATGTTGAATAACTATTAGGAGTCATGAGGAGTGAAACATACAATTCAGAAGATGGAACCAAGTGTCATTTGAAAAATGTAAATTATATGTACATCATATTAATGAAAAATTCTACTCACACATTTCTTCATTTTTTCCTCACTTATCCATTTGGTGTATTCTAATAGATAGATGGCTATGCACTTTGAGAGCTATCACTACATATTTGAATAATTTATGCACGATATTAATTACATAAGAGATGAAAAATACCCTTAAAGAGATTATATCTAGTTCCCCTAAATTTATTACCTCTTAATGTATGCATAAGTTATTGAACATAGTTCACTCAATAACTAGCATTGCATAGTTTAATTTCATACACGTAGTGATCACCCCCCGAATAATAAATTGACCATGATTTGTAGCTATCCATATGTAAAAATTGATAATTATTTGCAATGACCTAGGGGTTCACCTCTTCTATGTAGGGAACATTACCATTGTATTCCCCTCATCCTATGTAGTCAACCACCTAAATTGTATCCTTCTAGGAACCCTTTTTCATATAATAATTAAATGAAAAGATCATTCATGAATTGTTGGAGGTGGGAGTCATAGATTCCAATACCATTTATTAATCATCATTGGTTTCCATGGTATTAAATAAGGTTGGAAAGTTACACATTTTTCTTGATTTTTAGGCTTTTAAATATATTAAGTTTTAACCATCATGGAAACATTTCACATCCTAGTTATTGATGATCTCTTTGATAAAACTCATGGGGCCATTATTTTCACTAAAAATGAGTATGACCTTCGTTTTGGATGCCACAAAATAAATATCAAATAACTATACATCAATTAGACAAGTTTCTATAAACATATTATGAGATTTTAGTAATGTCATTTGAAATTTGTAATGATACATCCACCTTTCATAGTCTCGTCAACGAGACTTGTTTATCCTTCATATCTAATTATTTTGCTAGCATGATTTGCTGATATTTTGCTATACAAATAAACATGGGAATCCCACACAAGGCATGTTAATAAATCCTTTCAACTACCACAGGGACACTAGTTTTTTTTCAAACATTTAAAATGTGATTTTTGGGATTTAGAGGTCAAATACATGGTTCATATCATAAGTCAGGATTGTGTACAATCGGTCCCAAGAATGTGAAATCCATGAAATAATGTCATTTCCCTAATTTCTTGAATATAGTGCATGGATTCATAAACCTTATAGGTACTATAGGAAGTTTGTGAAAAATTATGGGAAAATTCTTGCTCCATTAACATCACTACTAGAAAGGAATTCCTTTCTATGGAGCATGGTAGATGGGACAAGATTCTTAACACTCAAAAATTCCATATGCACTACTCAAGTATTAGCATGCCAAAATTTACTAAGACTTTTACCTTACAAGGTTATTCTTCAGGACAAGTTATTGTAGCAGTGTCAATGTAACTATGGATCCCACAAGAATTCATAAGTAAGAAGTTGTGTGATTCAAATTCAAAAATTTCACATATGGAAAGAGTTTATGGACATCATTAATTCAAATGAGAAGGTCAACACCCATGTCTCATAGGGAGGCATGTATGAGATCAAAACTAACAATCATAGTCTAAAGTATTCTCATAGCAAATTATATCATCACAAGTGAAACATAAGTGTGTTACTAAGATCCTAGGTTATGGTTATGATATTATTTATGAGAAGGGTAAAGAAAATGTTTTCGTTTATTATTTATCTAGGGAATTGAAGGAATATGGATCCAACTTTTCCTTATACATTCACATTCTAGGTTGGTTAAACGAAGCCAATCAATAATGGATAGAAAATGAAACTATAATTCAGCTCATAATAATTCTTTAGAAAGATTTGTTCCCTCCTAAAAGGTATACATAGTAGGAAGATACATTGATGTATAAATGGTGCATTTTTTACTAAATATGTTTTCTTTAAAAAAGGTATTAAAGTAATTCCACTCGTTACCTACAATGGCTCATTCTAGAGTTCATAAAACCTATGGAAGAGCTAAGAACTTTCTTTTATTGGAAGTATCAAAAGCATAAATCCATGAACTTGTACCAGTTTGTGAAATTTTTAAAAGAAATAAGGGTGAGTTGTTTAAGGAAACTAGGGTATAAAATTCACTACCAACCCTAACACACATGGACCAAAATATTTATGGATTTTTTTATTAAGACTCCCATGAACGAGTAAAAACTTAGTGATCATGGTAATAGTTGGCCATCTTTCCAAATACGTTGAGTTTTATGTTGTATCACACATATTTGTGTCTTCTTTAGTTTTGAAATTATTCATGGAAAATAGTTTTAATATAGATGAAAAACACACTTTCATTGTCTCGAAATGAGAATACATATTCAATAATTAGGCATGGTTTAACCAATGCAAAGTAGTTCCCAAACCTACAACCCACTAAATTTACACATAAGTTACCTTGCGGTAGCAGGGTCTATCAAAAGTATGTCGAGTGGGTACTCGTTGGATGTGGAATTTAATTCTGCATCCAACGATCTCTCCCAATCGAAATTTATGTATAAAAACAGGGAGATATGCCAAAATATGAACAAAAAAAAGGTACCTTTTTTTATGATACCTATCCCAAATTTATATTAAAAAATTGCTTAAGACCTATATGGTATTTCAAATTTAAAGCAATTTCATTGGCTAACACATGATGACATGGAATTTGAATGAGATGGGAAATCATCAAGAAGAAAATGTGATCGGGTGAGAAGAAAATATTGCATATCTAAAGAAACACGTATTTCAAATTTATGTATTCTCATCAAGTACTCAAGAGATACCATGTTATATGAGGGAAATCCGGCATGCAACGATGATTAGAGTTTCCTAGAGAAGTAGACCTAAACCATATAACTACTTGAACTTAATGAATAAATGTCATTAAGTCTAGGGATAATGTTATATGATGCCCAAAGGAAAATGTTAACAAGTGTTATATTATTATGTACTTTATACATGGTATGTAGAAAGCATTCGATATAGTTATAATATTAATGATGAAAGGGAAATAAAAATATCGATCCAATTATTATTTATCATGCCAAGATAATCAATAGTCCAAAACATAAAAAGTCAAATTAAGAACTAGTAGAAAGTTCCTAAGTTAAAATATCAATAATTACCCAAAGTGATTGAAAAAAGTTAAATCAAGAAACCAAGGTTTCTTGATTTAACTGTCCCTTTGACTGAAAATTCTATCTATAAAGACTCAAGCCAAGGAAAGGCTTGGGTTTCTAATCTATCGTTAGAGGAGTCATTTTTCTTCTTGTTTGATCTCAAGTAATTCTTGGAGAACATTTTTCTTGGAAGGAAAAAGGAGAACTGATCTAGATGTGATATACCAGATAGGAAACCCTACCTTAGGAGCTCTCAGCTACTTGCATGTTGAATTCCAACTTGACAGGATCTATATTTAAACCAATAACAGTTCCGGGTCATGGTTGGGTGGAACGTGGTACCTCCCAAGTGATTTGGTCATAAAAAATAGAGGTAAGATCTGTCTTGAATTGTTAATGTTGGTTATTTAAAGTGTGCAAGTTTAGCCATTAAAGGAGCTTAAAAAAATTACAGGTATGAAATACTAATATGTCTAAGTCATTTCTAGCATGGATGTTGGATTCTTTAGGAAAAGGTTCATATTGTATTTATAACCCTAGAAATGGTTGTTATGTCTATATCTTCTAGAGTTTACATTGATTAAAGTATAACCCTAGTCTACAAATTATAGCTCATGTTGTATTCACTAAGGTTTTTTCAATTAAGTTTGTTTCTGTATTTATCTTCATTAATTAGAATGTGTTTAATGAAAACTAGGTTTTGTTTCATATTACTAATTAGTTTTTCTTTTAACCTTGCTGACTCTACTGACATATTCCATTTGTCAGTAGAGACATGTTATACATTTAAATAGACAAATGGAATATGTCAGTAGAGTCAGCGAGGTTAAAAGAAAAACTAATTAGTAATGACTATCAACTACCGCCAATTGAACAAAAAGACTATCAAGAACCATTATCCACTTCCTAGGATCGATGACTTGTTCGATCAGGTGGGACGAGCCATAATCTTTTCAAATATTGACCTATGATTTGGGTACCATTAGGTACATATTCGCGATGAGGATATTCACAAAACTTCCTTTAGTACAAGGTACGGGCACTACGAGTTTGTAGTGATGTAATTTGGGTTGATCAATGCTCCCATGAACTTTATGTGTATGATGAACAACATATCCAGTAGGTATATAGATAAGTTCATCCCGGTATTTATAGATGACATACTATTTTATTCGAAGAATAAAGAAGAACATGAAGAACACATTCTCGTAGCACTACAAGTGTTGAGAGAACCCTAGCTTTACGCTAAGTTTAGTAAATGTGATTTTTACAAACCAAAGATACAGTATTTAAGTCGTATTATCTCCGAGATAGGGATAGTTTTGGACCCGAAAAATATTAAATCCATAAAGGATTGGCCTACTCCTACTAGTGTCACTGACATTAGATCCCTTTTGGGATTAGGCAGATATTATCAAAATTTCATGTGGAAATTGAACCCAGGTGTTAGAACAATTACACTCACAACAATTGCCAATTACACATGCAAATTACTCACAAAGGAGACTGAATATGGAGCTGAGCACTAAACTGTATTGAATAAGTGTACAATAGCCAACCCTGTGAAGTCATAGGCTTCCACAATAAATAATTGCATGAGGGATTTGAATGCATGAAGATTCAATTCGAATCTAGTCAAAAGCAGGCTTACTAAATCTAAGCAAATCCCCCATAGGTGCATAAAGCAGTTTCCAAAACTGTCTAGGAGCTCACGAATTGGAAAAAGCAATTAGGCAATATAATAGTGGATGGAAGGAAAATTCATACATGCTTTTCATAGGGGAAAAGAGTGGAGGATGTGGAGGACAAAAAATAAGTTAACTTCACCTAGTCAAACTTTCCTAATTGCCTTAAAACACTGGAAAAGCAGGCAATAAAATAGAAAAAGCAGACATGCTTTAGGGAGGCCAGGAATAAAGCAGATTTGATTCCAGGAGGTTTTCCAAGTGCTCCATGACTCAAAATTAGCAAGTTTGACCACTATGGATGTGTAGATGACAACTTGCATAAGGTGGAATATGGAAACTAGGCAAATAAGAAAAAAATGGATTAATTAATGTCTTAGGTAGCTAACTATGGGTTGATTATTCTAACACCCCCCCTTAAGCCTGACTTATGAGTAATATATCAGAAAATCAGAGGGCCTAGAAACAAGGCTTAGTCACCCTTTACATACTGCATGTCCATTTAACCAAGGAAAGAGGCAAAAATCCAGTGGGAAAATCCTCCCTTAAACATGGACTATAAAACAAAATTTGGAAATATTGTCATGACTCATGCTTCACAGCATGATAAAAAATCCCCAGTACTGATTTGATATTGCTGAATGTCTTCTCACAAAAATATTTGGTGAAGATATCAGCTAATTGTTCTGAAGATGAACAGAAGAGTAGGTGAATGGTGCCATCATGCGCAAGCTGTCTGATGTAGTGCATATGGATCTCAATGTGTTTGGTTCTCTGCTTCTGAACTAGATCATTGTAGATTCGAATGGTACTCTGATTATCACAGTAGATAGTATTTTAATATTCTGATTCGAAGCCACACTCTCCAAGTAACCCCTGCAACCATAAACATTGAGTTGATGCATTTACAACTCCTCTGTACTCTGCTTCTGTAGATGAGATTGCAATGGCATTCTGTTTCTTACTTGACCAGCTGATTGGCCCTTCTACAAGCATGAAAACATATCCTGATGTTTACTTTCGATCTGTGTTTTCACCTACCCAATCACTGTCAGTAAACCCAATCAAATCAAGATCAGATTTAGCTTTATAGAAGATCCCATGTGTCCTTGTTCCCTAAACAAAGTTAAGGATCCTTTTGGCTGCTTTCCAATGGATCTCATGAGGCTGATCCATGTATCTAGAAGCCACACTTACTGCATAATAAATATCAGGTCTAGTATGTGTAAGATACAACAAACATCCAATCAATTGCCTATACAGTGTATTGCTTACCATAGGTGAAGAATCAGCTTCTTCAAGCTTCACTCCTGAAAGGAAAGGAGTCTTGCTTGGCTTGAAATCCTTCATTTTGAATTTGTTCAGCAAATCCAAGGCATACTTGGACTGATGCACCTTGATTTCGGCTTTGTTTTGAGAAATCTCAAGCCCCAAGAATTGGATCAATAGCCCCAAATCTGTCATGGAGAAGGCATGGTTCATTGCATCCTTCAAGGAAGCAATTTCAACCTTTGAGTTTCCTGTAATGAGAAGGTCATCAACATATAAAACAATGATCATTAATGAACCATTAATAAACTTCAAATAGACATTTGGATCTGATTTGCATCGAAAAAAATTCAGTGATAGCAGAAATCTATCAATCTTGGCATACCAAGCCCTGGGGGCTTGCTTAAGCCCATACAATGACTTCTTTAGCCTGCACACAAGAGATGGGTTAGTAGAAAATCCTTGAGGCTGCTGTATGTATATCTCTTTAGTGAGATCTCCATTCAGTAAAGCACATTTCACATCCATTTGATTTACTTCCCATTTCTTTAAAGCTGCAATGGCTAAGGCTAGCCTGATGGAGCCCATCTTTGCCACTGGTGCAAAGGTCTCATTGTAGTCTATGCCATGAACCTGTGAGTAGACCTTGGATACCAATCTAGCCTTGTAATTTATAGGTGAACCATCAGCAGCAAATTTGGTCTTGTACACCCACTTACACTGAACTAGCTTCCTCCCTGGGGGAAGATCAACCAGCTCCCATGAGTTGCTCTTCTGGAGTGACCTGAACTCTTCCTTCATGGTTGCTTGTCATCTTGGATATTTTACTACATATTCATATGTTTGATAATTTGATTCAACCATCAAATATAATTTCTCAGCAAACATAGGATCTTTCATGCATAGAGCACTCTCAAATTGAGATCTAGTCCTTCTAGGGTCATTAGGATTTCCAGCTAGTTCTCCAGCTGCATGAATGGTATTGGCTGCCCATTTTGTCCTTGTAGGGCTGTTAGGATCTGCAATAAAATCATGATTATTATAAATATTAGAATCAACATGTTCAACTGTCTCTTCACTTACATTCATAGGTTCTGGTGGTGAAGAGGATTCTCCAACTTCCACTGCCGCTAGGGTTTCTTCTTGAAACTGAACGCACCTTTCAATGAAGGATTTGTTTGAGCTCAAATTGATCAGATTGTACCCTTTTGAATCTTAAGAGTACCCAAAAAATAGACACTCTTGGCTTTGGGGCTGCAAAGCCTTTCTCATTTCTGTTGGAATTCTAGCCCAAGCCCTTGAGCCAAAAATCCTGAAATGGGTCACATCTGGCTTGTGCCCACTCCATGCTTTGAAAGGAGTCATACCATCAAGATATTTATGAGGCACCCTATTCTCTATATAGGCTGCACAGTGTATAGCTTCAGCCCAGTACTTTGGTGGAAAATTCTTAGCCTCCATCCACTACTACATTTCGATCCAAAATCCGACGAAAAAATCCGACGGCGCGTGGATTTCTCTTTTTTAACTTATCAAAAATCACAAAAATACATTTTTTTTTGTGAAAGTGGCCATAAGCATCGCTTAAGCGACGGAAAATTAGAAATCGTCGCTTAAGTGACGGCGCCTTTGAAATAGCCGTCGCATTTCCGACGATTAGGTTCATTATGCTAGTGGGTATAAAGTTTGTGTTTATTTTGGAAATGGAGATGAACTGATCAGAGGTACCCACAACCTCAAATGAGCACACAATCTAGTGAATTTTTATATAGCTTGTTGTGTATTTCATACTATTGGATTTTTTAAAAAAGAAAATTACAATATTACACGCATTTTCCTAATAATACCATGCCATGTGGTCACATACCTTCTACTTCATTTTCATGCATTGGCAATGAAGGAGAACCATATTATCAAGACATGTCACTACTCATTAGAAACATACTTAGGTCCATAGGAGAGTCGAGTAACAAGCTCACACTTGTTCACAAGTAAAGCGTTGGTTGGGTCATTTTGAATCTCACCTTGATGTCACAGTAAAAGAATCACCACTAAAAGAAAAAGAAAGGTTTGCTTATAATAGAAGTGGTTAGTGAAAGAGAAAACTACTTGTTGAAAGAGTTTTATAACATTAAAAATAAATGCAAGGGATAATAAAATAAAAATAGGAGCCTCCCTACTAATGTTTTATTGATATTAAGCTTCATATCAATTTTAATCTTAATTAAAAGGTGTCTATTTGAATGTCATTCACTTGACTTAATATTTGTGAATGGATTTTTATTATCGTCATGTCAAATTTGAATTGATCATGTTCACTTCTATATAAATGTATAGCATGTAATCATGTTTATACCTTATCCCCTTTATATTTGTTTGGATATTAATATATAAAAATTAAATATAGTTCTCCATTCAAATTCACTTAAACTAATGCCATTGAAGTTCTAAGAATGTGAATAACTGCAATGATCATGTATGTAATAAAAACATCTCAAATATTTGAAATCATAAAAGCTATATCGTAAAAATATCTCAAAATTTTGAGTCATAAAGGTCATATGATTTGTATTTTATAATCATGTACTGAATAAGGTTCATATTTTTATCTATTTCTATGCTCTTACACGTGATCACTATAACTTGCTCACAAGCATAATCCTGCACAATATATCTATAAGCGCAAGGCATCACATATGAAAATAAAAGTAACCATTGATAATTTATTTATTTTATAAATTAATAAAAATGATTAATAGTTTTGTAAAGTTTTAATCAATAATATTGAACTATTTCTCATGCACCCATTCTTTCAAATGAATTAGTAGGTGTCTTGAGGTCCAAAGAATCAGAACCTAATTCTCATACATTATGAAGTGCCATAGTTCTCCACCAAGGGATAATCAAACACTACCTCCCTAATATTTATTTATTACTCATTTTTCATTTTATGCATATATAACTATGTTTCCATTCGTGTACAATAAATAGGTTCATTTCCATTGGTAAGTCAATATAATTCAACACAAAGTGCTGAATGAAATGGAGGGAAGAAAATTGGCGGGAGTTTTGCTTCCACCCTCAAATCCCCAATATTAGTGAATACTTCGTAGTAGAAAAACACCATTGTCATTTGATTACACTTCATATCCTTCGCACCCGATATTATTTTCTTTGTGAATTTCATCCAAAAACCCTTATTCTCTGCGGGGATTAACAAAGTAGAGAATAAAGATGTTTGGCATGCAGAGTCAGTCGGATGGAGGTTCTCTATTCTTAGGAGGTGGTTTTATGCCCTCTCAGGCCACCCAAGTTAACGAAGGTGGTTTTTCCTCTGTGAGGGTAAGAGGCTTTTCCTCTCAGCTTAGGCAGTTTTAGGGTTTTCAACCTCTGCATGTTTTGGCAGTTTAAGGAGCCCAACATTCAATCAAGCATGGATGGTTTTGCAGAAAAGCGGTACCAGCACCCAACTTCTTCCATTGACGGTAAAACAGATAAGCCAGGCAACCCAGAAGCTCTCTGATGAGAATTCGAATTTTACAATAGATGGTGTTGACGTCAACAATGTAAGAACCGTTCTTAATTTTTACTGAACATTCAAGGTGTTTATGTATTATGGAATAAATCGCCTTACTATGTATGTATTTTGGGTCCGCAGGTAACCCTCGTTGGGAAGGTCTTCAACAAGGAAGAGAGGGTTACTGATGTCTCATATTATCTCGATGATGGTACAAGAAGAATCGAAGTGAAACGATTGTAAGCTATTATTATTATTGTTGTTGCACTTATTTTGTAGTTGTCACCTAATCTGTGGATGAGCCTTGCCCTCTTCCCTCCAATTGTGTTCTCAGTTAAGTGCAGGACCTATTGGATAGACCTTACCTTGATGATAAATTCAATAGTGCAAAGGTTGCATGTGCAGGAAGGGAAATTGTTGAGTTAAAGGGTGGGGTAGCAGTCGGGATCCTTCTTGATATCCTCCCGCGGGGGGATCAATGCTATATGTTCTGATATACAGGATTTTAGGTGAAAGGTTATCTTGTTCTGGGGCATCTCTCATATTGAGTATCTTTCGAGGGCCTTCGCCAACAGTATAATTTCTTTAGATCTTGCGGGAGGCCTTAATTCATGGGTCTATGAGGACCTATTTCTCTGGGTACATCAGAGGTTCTTTCCGTTGAGGTATACAAAACAATAGCTTAATCGGGGAAAACTAGACATACTTCAGTGGTTGGCCCTAAGACTTGTGGAATAATTTGTTTCTGGGTGCGTGCATCAGTTAGTAATTCATTGTCTCTTATCGACTGGTTAATCTTAGACCTGACCTTCTATCTAGCAGTTTGAGGGGAAGAACAAATGGTCCCGTACTGAAAATGGCTTTCCACCAATTTTAAGAAAACAATAAAGCCCAAAATGGATTGAAAGGGTATTTGGTAGTCGCGAAAAGTCATGGATTAGAGCATTAGATAACTCCCCTTTCACCCGAAGCCTGGTTAATCTTATGATTTAAGGCCTCCCCTTTCACCTGATTCCTAACTTGGTATCAGCCGATTTGAGCTTGGTTATAGTTTGGATTCTTTCCCTAAATCATATGCCCCCACGAAGAAGATGAAAGAACCAACACAAAAATACATGCATTGAGGAGGTGGATCGATCTTTAATGCACAAATGCATAACTCCATCCAAGCGACTAGGGTGAAGGAAAGGGGTAAGGTTGTTGTTTCATGCAATCCAATTTTGGGTCTGTCTATAGCTGTCTCTCCTAAGTGCATTCATTAAGTAAGTGTTCTAGGGCATATATCTCTTAAGCAGGTAGGTTAGTAAAACAGAAGGTAAGGTTGTTTCATGCCAGCCATCTCCCTCCATGCCATGCTATTCTGCTCAGGTTGATAGCGATACATCCTAAGCGCTTGATTCAGGTACAAGGCCATGTAGTTAGGAAAATTCCTCGAAGGCCTGCGCTCACTGAATGTGCTCCTGGGTGCATCAAAATGCTCCTGAGCATCCCTCAAAGTCTGATCAAACCACCTGGGTCTCCTAATAGAACTGGTAGGAGCTAACTTTTCCTCTGATTCCCTCATTCACATTTATAACACTTTGTACCACATGATTCTAAATAGCCTGTTCCTGTGGGAAGCTGAAAAGTTTCTCCTTGTGTAATCTGTATTAACTTATTTCTTAGATTGAACATCAACCAGGATGGGAAGGATGTAGAGTGGAGAATCATGTGCCGAAGAATCAACATCAGTCTTGAAATTAGCAAAGACCAGCAAACCAATTGTGTGCTGTTAAGTTCCACTGGAGGACAACTTGCATTGCTGAGGGTAGAAAAAATATTCTCTGCCATTTTGATTTTTTCAAATGCATTTGAAGAATGAAAATCCATGAGAAGAACTTCCAAATGAAATAGGGATGGAATACTTGCACAAACTTCTTGGATATTTAAGCACCCTGAATATGTAGCTTTCACTTTCTCAATAATAAAACCAACGTAGCCTTTGCAGATTTTGAGTCTTAAGGAGTCATCTCCCAAACTGGACCCTATGGACAAGAACAAGAGCATCATCATTATAAGAAAACCTCCCATCCTCTACCTTCAGAACTTGATTTACTAGGTGTTCTTCAAGTTCGATGGATAAGGCACGCCTCATAACAAGTTCATGTAACAGGTTAAAGCATGCTCTGTGAAAATGTTCAAGGAAATGTTTTTAATAGGACATATCTGAAACACCAGCCCCCTCCATTCTTTCATCAACTTAAAGCTGTGGCTGTAGCATTCGTAAAAGAGCACTGACATGTTCTTCATTAAGTTGGTGACAGGCTTGTTTGTAAATAGAAGAATGCCAATCTGGAGAAAATATGCACTCTTTAATAAAACTAAGCACTTCAACATCTCCTTGTAAAGGAATATTACTGGAGTCATGGCATGGTAGTTGTTTCATGGTTCATCCATCATAGTATGTTATTTCCATGTGTGATCAAGATTGAGTGGTTGAAGTGTTTCACATAAATTTATCCCTTTATCTATGCAAAAAGCTTATCACTAAGCAGTTAGCCGGGCCCCTAGATAAGCAACGCCAAGGTAATTTATGGAGCTCACAGCTGTTCCATTATTGTTTTCTCGGTCCACTACCTTACTTGGAGCAGTAAATAAGTAAGTTCGCTTGGAACTAAATTCACAAAACCGCCTCCTTCACTAGGTTGCACAAGCACTGTTCCTAGCACAATTCCATATGCATCTATGATTACATGAAATTACAACTGCCAATCGTGGAACACAAGGATCAGGGGATTTACCCTGCATTTTACAGGGGTACTGGTTTACTGAGACATAGATTATAACCGTAGTGATACTAGGGAACATAGGCGGATTTTGGAACACAAATTGAGAATTTGGCACAACAGTAAACTTTCATAGATGAAACATATATAGATAGAACAATTGCATCATTTAATCTATGAAGACCAGGGGAAGAATCAATTGATTCACGTGTCATTATCTCTCATAATTTGTAGCGCCCATTTAGGTGCGAAGATTGCATTTTCTATAAAGGAATATGCACATTTATATCTCGTAGCTCCCTTATCAAGTGCGAATGCATCGTTAAGAGAGAACACATTTTCTCTCGGATATTTCCACCATATAGAGGGAAAAGCACATTCAGATAGAAAGCATAGCTCGTTCTATCCATAGCTTCGAAGAGAAGGCGAGTGGGCCACTTCTTTCTGTCTGTTCTTACTAAGTAAGGAGGGAAGGCAGTTTCAATGATTGGGTTTAATGATGGTAAATAGGAAAGACAAGGCTTAAGATAGGGATTTATTCAACCAACCACATTCTTCATTTCAAGGTGAAGTTGCCCACCTCTTTAATATTCTTCCCAGCGAGAAGGAAACTGTTCCATATAGATATTACCTCCCAATTGCAGATTTATCCTCCCCTTGTGTGAACTGGAGCACTAATTCACCTATGTGTTTATACTGCATCCAAAGAAAGCTTCTGAACTATATTCTATCTCTCATACCTCCACATTCTTCTATCCAAGATCTCCAATAGAGAAGTAAGAACAAATGTGCGTATGTTATAAAAAATGGTATCATCCAAAACCATGTTCTTTTGGAGTTTAGATTGTTGCAATATGTCATTTGTATTCAGTTAGGGAGTGTAGATTCAAGCAAATCATAAATCTTGTTTTTATAGTTTAGAATCTAGAGTTTGGGATATTTTACTTTTTCAGAAACTCATAACATTAGCTTTTGTGATCCATTTTTCTTCAGCATACGGGAAGGAGGTGTTGGAATAAATCTGCAGGCTGCTGATACAGTCATCATATTTGACACTGACTGGAATCCTCAGGTTGGGAAAGATGAAGGATGAGGAAATAATTTCTTCCATTTATGATTGTAGTAAAACTGTTTTTCTGTATAATGGATTTCAATTAGTACTCAAAGTAAGTCGAATACACTACCTTTGCACAATTTTGATCAGATTATATTGTTTATGTATCAGGTTGATTTACAGGCACAAGCAAGGGCTCATAGGATTGCCCAAAATCATGATGTACTTGTTCTACGTTTAGAAACGGTAACATTGATGTGTTTCTTGTTGTCATTTAGAATTTAAAAGTATTTCCGAAGATCTCAAGTCACAAAATCTGAATGCTTATTTGTTCGACACTGTTGGATCAGGTTCATAGAATTGAAGAACAAGTTAGGGCTGCAGCAGAGCATAAACTTGGAGTATTAAATCAAAGCATCACTACTGGATTCTTTGACAATAATACAAGGTTTTTGCTTATTTACATCACCTATTTCAGAAATCAGCTTGTATGGTATCTATAGCTGCAGGAGTTTTGAGTTTAGTAATGTCAAATTGATCTTAGTTGCAGTTAGTGCATGCTGAAAAGTGTTGTGGTGTCACTGCAGTGCAGAAGACCGAAGAGAGTACTTGGAAGGTCTTTTAAGAGGGTCAAAGAAACAAGAAGTTGTTGGTGTTCTTGCTGGTCCATATTATTTTTTTCTAAATGGCACTTTTGCACTTTTTTTTGAATGAACTTAGGAATGTTTATTAACTATACCCTGATCAGAACAATATCTACTTTGCAGTGATGCAGAGATTGACATCTTTGAGGCTGTTGATAGGATGAGGAATCAAGGGGAACATGTCACACTTCTTATACTTCTTTTAGAGTCTTCACTGCTTTTATTTACTTTGTGTCAATGATCTCAAGCATTTATTAGGGTACCATTTTCCCTGATATAGCAAATTTTTGAGTACGATGTCTAACAGGAAGCATGGTTGAGGTGCATACAAGGAAAGGAAGGTGGGGATTCAATGCTGATGCCTCCACGATTGGTCGGGGAAGAAGAGTTGAGGCCTTTCGTTGTTCTTGAGAATTTTTTTCTCTTCACACCAAGAGTACATCCAACTACACACTAATGTAGAGATCATTAATTAAATATTACATCAAAACCCTAAATGTCAATCTGAAAAACACAGATAATCTTAAATTTTGCAAGCTTGTCTGAAGCAAGAGGCTTGGTGAGGATGTATACAGTCTTCTCTTGTGTGGTACAATATTTCACTTTGATCTCTCCATCTTCTACAAGCTATTAAATGTAGTAATAGCACAGTTTAGCATGCTTGTGCACTCATGCCAGACAAGATTCTTTACTAGTTTGAGAACACCCCAATTATAAGAGCAAAGTATATTTTGTTCACTATGGTTATTCTATTGAAACTGTTTCACAAGACTTTCCATTGATTCCCTCTACCTCTGGCGGAAGAAAGTGAAACTGCAAATCGTTTCTTGCAAAATGCTTAGCAAAATAACTGCAACTATTCTAACTTCGAGACAAAAAACATATCTGTTTTTGAACTTCTATAATCCACAGAACATTCCCAATAGGAATCTGAATATCCAACCATCCAGAGATCTTGACTTCTACCATACAAAATGCCAAAATCCAATGTACCCTTGATTACCTTTATATCCTATAGGCTGCCGTCTAGTGTTCATCCTTTCGGTCCTGTCAAAAAACTGGAGATGTAAATCACTGCAAAACCAAGATCCAACCTGGCAAGTGTAAGGATGTAAGCTAAATCGAGCTCCCTACCAGCTGATTTCAGAGTATATCCTGACTTATTTGCTAATTTTGACACAAATTTGTCTGAAAAATTCAGCCCAGTGTCCATAGGTGTAGGGATCATATTGTGCAATCAACCATCCTAAACCTATCTAGCAGACCTTTGGCATGCCTGGTTTTCTAAGCATTTACACTTCCATTAATCTTCCAAACCTCTACACCTAAGCAATAATGTAGTTGGCCAAAACCTGTCATGCCAAAAGCATAACTCAAATGAAACTTTACCCTCTTGTTAGCGACAACCTCATTCCTGGAGATGATGATTCTATCTACATAATCACCAAATCACCGCTACGCCATCTTTTCTTTTGACATAGATATTAGAATAAGAAGAGTTTCTCCTAAATGCATTATTTGTAAGGTGATTATCAATTTTGACATGCCAAGCTCTAGGACCACTTCAGACTATTAAGACCTCTGACTAATCTACATACCCAGTGATTTTCTCTTCCCACCAGAAACCCCTGAGACTTTACACATATAGACTGCTTTCTTCAGATCTCCACTGAGGAGGCGCTATTTGCATCCTATTAATCGATGCTCCATCCATAACATGTTGTTATGGATAGAACAAATCTAACATAAACCATTTTTTCAACTGAGGCAAATTTCTCCTCATAATCTACCCTTCCCATTGTGCAAATCCATTTGGGACCAGCCATGCTTTAAACATGTCCACTTACCCATCCATTTTCTGTTTAAGAAAATGGACAGACATTTATCTTGAGAATTTATCTACAAAAGAATGTTATCATGCATGAGTTCAAGAAATCATTCTTTCCTCCATGCTTTTCCCTTCATTGAATGGCACCAAATGCTACTTTCTTGTGAGGAATGCTTCACACATATCCTCCTTGTTCTGAATATATGATAGACCAACCAACATATTCACTTTTGTCAGTAACATAAGAGAATGAGAATCCTAAGTTTTCATGCCTCTGAATCCAAAGGGCACTGTTATCTTGTCCACTTCTAGCAATCATGGCATGTGCTTTGACTTCTTCATCATCTAACAATCTGAATATAACATGTTCTACCACACTAGTAGAAATAGTCTAGTTGCTATTTTTATCTATTCTAAAGCATTTGTTATTCCAAAATGTAACATCCAAGTGTGGCCAATGCATTATGAATTCACTGATTGAAAGCATATTCTTCTTCAAACCATGGACATATTTACAATTCTTGAATAGATATTTCTTACATCATACTTACCCCTTTATTCACCAGTTGATACCTTAAACTATTTAGGGAAGCCCTCTTGTGGTTGGAAAAGCACCAACCCTAAGTGAGTCAATTCTAGAGCGATGAGACAATGACTCTGAACCTGCTAGTTATTAGGACTTCTGCAATCTTTGCAAGAAGAAATTTGCAGGTGATAACAGAACACATTAACATAGTCATGTGAAGAAATGGTGACTTAGAATAGGAGAATCATGATAGTGTCTATGATTTTGTACCTGCACTACATTTGGTGTTTCCATTGGAAAGTTAAATATTTCTCTGCTGTTCCTAGTGTGATATTAGGAGTAGTTTTTGTACTTCAACTATGTATTCATAGTGGATGTACCTTTGATTCCGATTGACCAATTCTGTCGTCACTCGTTGGACATTAATGAAATTATCTTGTATTCCTTTTCTCTTATTTATAAAATTCAAGTGCACACATTATTTCTTGATTAACTTTTTCTAATCATCATTCCAGACTTCAGGTAGCTATACTCAACCATCCCCGCACTTCTTATATTTAAAAACATGTAAGCAAATATTTTCTTATATACTAGAATGTGCTTTCATGTGCCTTGTTTATGTTGGTTTTTCCATTTCAGTAAGGCCTACCCTATCCACAAAGCATTGAAAGGTGAACCCATTGTCCTTTTACCATTCATCTTCTTGTAAGTAAAGATAATTTAGATCACATGCCATGAGTCAATGAGACCATGTCCCCTTGCCAAATACACAGCCGATGTGGACCCTCCTAAGACATGGAAAGAACCTCAGAACCTAACAAAACCGTGTTACCTTCAGAAATTATTTTTTTTTATAAAAAAAATACAAAACCGTCGCTTAAACGACGCCTGTAGGTGTCTCTTAAGCGACGCCAAATCTCTATTTCCATTGCTTAACCGACGGTGCTTCATGTCGGTTAATCGACGCTCAATCTTTATTTCCATCACTTTACTGATGGCATGAAGGTTATTTTCTCAAAAAAACATTCACTACCGTCGAAGATATTATGTCGCTTAACTGACACTTTACATTTAACCGACAGTTACTTAGGTGTCGCTTAACGGACGGTTACTTAGGTGTCGGATAACCGACGACAAGTTTCCGACGCTTAAAAAAAAATCAAAGTGTCGTACATGCGACAAGGAAGTGTTGAAAATCCGACATGACGGCCGTCGGATTTTTGGTCTAAATGTAGTAGTGATCATGCATGTTTCCATCTCTTTTAGTGATCTGTTCTGCCTCTCAGCAACACCATTCTGTTGTGGTGTGTAAGGGATAGAATGATGCATCTGAATACCTGCATCTACACACTATTGAATAAAATCATACTTGACATACTCACCACCATTGTCAGATCTGAGGACCTTGAGTTTCCTCCCAGACTGGTTTTCAACCAAAGCCTTAAAGACTTTGAAGAGGCCAAAAACTTCAGACTTGTGTTTCAAGAAGTGAACCCAGCAATACCTAGAAAAGTCATCTATGAAATTCAATGCATATTTGGCCTGACTCATTGACATATGAGGGAATGGGCCAGCAACATCATTGTGGATCAACTCAAGAGGTGCAGAGGTTCTCTCATGACTAGCTCTCTCAAATTTATGCTCTGGGTGTTTTCCTAGGATGCAACCTTGACAGACTCCTTTGGAAAATTTAATCTTTGCTAAGCCTATGACCATTTATTTTTCACTAAGATCAGAAATATCCTTGTAATTTAGGTGGCCAAATCTTTCATGCCAAATCTTACTTGCCTCATTAGAATGAATCACAAGAGTAGAGGGGTTTCAGTAGGGTAGGAAGTGTGAGAACATGTATACCTTCGAAGTATGATTTGCAACTCCTTTTGCAATGACTTTACCACTTGAGATCTCTATGATCTCAACTTCATCAGGGGAGAATATGACCTTCTTTGGAGACCCTGTGTGGGTCATCTGATACACTGATAAGAGGTTAGAGGAAAGACCTAGAACATATAACACATTACTGAACTTACCATGATCAAGATCAATCCTCCCTTTGCCCAAACTTTCAGTGAGAGAGTCATCTCCTGGTAGTATTGGTGGACCTTTCGACATGTCAAGTGAGGTGAATGCCTCCTTGGTCAAAACCATATTTCTTGAAGCTCCAGAATCAATGATGAAACTAGGTGAGCTTGATGTGCCAGCAACCAATGCATGAACTCTCTCTCTGTCTTCTGAACTTGATCCTCCTTCCCTCTTCTTTTAGCTGTCTGGAAGGCAGATGCCATTCTTTTCCAGGAGTTGGGTCAGCATGTCTATTTGCTTCTTCATGCAGGAGCTCTCAGAATGATTGCCCTTACTGCAGTATGCACACTTGCTCATTTCTCCTTTGTTCTTCTTCTTCTGGTAGTTCTTCTTGGAACCTTGAGGCTCCTCCGGAGACTTGTTCTTGTCTCTCTTTTGTTCAGGTGGATTTTTAGCTTTCTTCTTGCTTTTTGAATCCACCCTCGAATCTCCAGCAACCAGATCTTGGTCTTTGGATGGTTTGATGGTTCCCATCATCACCAATTTATCTTGTTCTTGTGTGAGAGATTCCATGAAATCTGCAAGGCTAGGCATATTCCACGCTCGAGCTGTCAACTTTGTGGCACAGAAGGTCAAAACAAACATTGAATAGTTAGGGCCAAGCTTCGAGAGTATGGCCAAGACTAGCTGATCATCCTTCTTTTCGATCCCACATTGTTTTGGCTGCAAAACAAGTCCTTTGAACTTGGAAAAATAGAGTTGAAGGGATTCAAAGCTATTGGGACTCAGGGAGATCAGTTCATTTTCAATTTGATGTCCCCTCATCTCATCTGTCTTTCCAAAAAGATCAACAATATTATCCCATACTTCATTCGGTGATGTCAATCCAACAAGATGGAAAAGAAGGTCTCTGGATATACTCAAACACAAGCGACCATAGGCCTCATCCCTCCTATTTTGCCATTTTATTTTCTCTGCAGCTACATTGGGCTCTGATTCTATTGCCATAGTCACTCTGTAGAGGCATTTCACTCTCAACATTATCTCCATCTCTGCTTTCCATTCAAAGAAATTAAATGGACTCAAGATGATCTTCTGACATTGATCCATGGCTCATAAATTGTCTCGTCAGTCAGCAGAATGCTCCCAGTCAATGATGTCAAACCTGCAAAACAAATCGGAAGGAGAGAAAGTGATCTACAAGGGCTCTGATACCGTGTGGAAATTGAACCCAGGTGTTAGAGCAATTACACTCACAACAATTGCCAATTACACATGCAAATTACTCACAAAGGAGACTGAATATGGAGATGAACACTAAACTGTATTGAATAAGTGTACAATAGCCAACCCTGTGAAGTCATAGGCTTCCACAATAAATAATTACATGAGGGATTCGAATGCATGAATATGCAATTCGAATCTAGTCAAAATCAGGCTTACTAAATCTAAGCAAATCCCCCATCGGTGCATAAAGCAGTTTCCAAAACTGTCTAGGAGCTCATGAATTGGAAAAATCAATTAGGCAAGCTAATAGTGGATGGATGGACAACTCATACATCCTTTTCATAGGAGAAAAGAGTGGAGGATGTGGAGGACAAAAAACAAGTTAACTTCACCTAGTCAAACTTTCCCAATTGCCTTAAAACACTGGAAAAACAGGAAATAAAGTAGAAAAAGCAGACATGCCCTAGGGAGGCCAGGAATAAAGAAGATTTGATTCCCAGAGGTGTCCCAAGCACTCCATGACTCAAAATTAGCAACTTTGACCACTATGGATGTGTAGATGACAACTTGGATAAGGTGGAATATGGAAACTAGGCAAATTAGAAAAAAATGGATTAATTAATGTCTAAGGTAGCTAACTATGGGTTGATTATTCTGACAGTTCAATGAGAACTTCTCAAGAATAGCTTTCCCCATGACCACTTTGCAGAAAAATAACAGAAAAATTTCCTATTAGTAACAAATTTAATAGCATACTTTATTTTCCTTGTAGTAAATGTTTGGTGTTCCCCTAGGTCTCTAGGTGAATCCATGAAGATGGGTTTCTATTTTGGGGGGTCTTATGAGAAAATAAATTTGTTTTTTTCATGTTTGTCAACTTTGGGAGAAGAAAAGTGATATTTTTGTTTAGAATTTCACTTTTAAGTAAAAACAAAACTTTCATAGAATTATGTTAGCTTTCTATTCATAATTTTTTCAATTTTTTTTATTGATTTTTGATATGTATTTTTGGAAAATGTTTGATAGTGTGTCCTTATAAAATGAAAGGACTAAAAAATATTCATGTTTGATTGCGCCCCTAAAATTATTGTTAAACTTGTGTTTTGTAAAAACAAAATACGCTATGACAATATAAACACAATATACTAGAGGATGACTATACTTTTGTAACCAACAGATCTATATACTAATTATAATATTTTTTTGAATTCAATCAATGGGGAAACCTTGTTGATTTTCAACATGTTTTTGGTTGCACCACTTTTCTGTCAATTGACGATAAAACTTTAAAATCTAAAAATACCCTTTTGAAGTAGACACTCCAATTAACGGCACCATAATTGTTTCAATTTTTTTGGTGGTGTATTTTTGAAGTTATATATTTTTCATTTCACCACATTTTGAAAGAGATGAAACAGAACTCGACACATGTTAAGAAACAAAAAAATTAAAAATATCCGATCTCACCTATACACAACAAAATCTATACCTACAGAAAGTAGATTCAATGATGAAACTAATAGTATCAAGTCTGATAGTCGATTTGTAGTGTAAGACATCCATTTTACCTTCTAAAAATGGAGAAACCTGAAAACTATGCAGGTTTCAGGTCTCAAAGGTTATTCGACTGAACAATTATTTGACTGAATAATTGTTCGGATGAATAATAATTTTCCGTTATGGAACCATTATTTACAACAAAAGTTGTTTGGCCAAAAAACCAAACGCAAAAAAAAATTCGATGTCTCCGTCAATTTTAACAGTTCACCGTTAGACATTACTTGGACGAATAAAGGATCGATTATTCGGCCGAATAAGTATAGTTATTTGGCCGAATAACTTCTGCTATGTTTCTCAGGCACCCAATTCTCACTGAAGTGTTACCCAACTTTGTGTTTTCACCCCTCTTAGTATTGAAACTGGGCTCTGATACCACTTGTAATGTCCCCAAAAATCTAATTTTTTTTTTATTAGGTTAGTAAAACTACCTATACAGAACTTTATTTGACTTGTGGAAATATATCGTACACTACATGTACCACTGTTTACTCGTAAGATGTTCTTACGTTCTATCATTTTACTTTAAGTCATTATTATTGATGTATTTTACTTACAAGGTCGTACTACTATTTACTTCTTAGTTCTTATGATTACACATTTATCGTGTATGTGTCATTACTTGATTTTATGCTTCATCCTTTTTGCATAGTCTTACTCGTTATTTAAAAAGTCCTAACTTAGCTTTGTTTGTGGAAACAAAGTGGGAGGAGTGGCGGGACTCGTTCTCCCATGAAGGTCGAAGAGGTAAAAGTTTTTACTTTTCTGCAAGCTTACTTAGTTCTTCGAAATAAGGTGCCTCCTTTGTTTTATTTGCAGATCATACTTTGCGATGGAGACTTATTTAAATAGCACTGAATATCTTTATCCTAAATAGACCTACTGGTTTTTGCTACGCTTCCTTACCGACTCAAATTTATAATTAGGTAAATACTATTTTTGTCAATTTAGCTATCACAGCTAAATTTCATATGTACTACTTGCACTTCACTAGGGTTTACATTTCGTCTCTTATATCTTAGTATATTTACATTCTACATTTATTTTATTTAAAAATATTAACATAACCTATGTTTTCTACTTGCAGTTTATAATGGGTTGAAAATTAGACCTTTGATTTTTATTAAGGTTAATTATTAACATGGCATATTTCTTTTGCCATGTTTACTAAGAATTAATCTTAGGGAAAGCGCATTCTGTTAAGGATTTAATCCTATGGTTTACATGTTACCTATATTACTTTATGCCTTGTGGCTTTGACTTTGGGATAGCACATATCATGCACTAAACATAACCTTGCAATGTATTAAACCTTATGATATGATTTGGGGTGGTCGAAATACCATATGGTTGAACCATATACATTGGGGTTTAAGCCTTGCATGGGAATGGAGACCAATGTTTTGCAACGAAACCTAACTATGGAAAAGTGAGTTTTTGGTTTTGATATTGGATACCAGCTGGTGCCATTAATGCTCCTTGGTTTTCATGGCAGCCCAAGCTTAGTGCTTGGCTCATGATTGACTTGGGTCATTTCATTTTGCTTCTTAATAGTTTGGTTATGGCTCTGTGTTGCGAATGGATCGTGTGCATTGTGGCTCTTATATCATCATGGTATTGTTTTGTATCTTGATGGATTTCATACTTATCAACAACCGTTGTTTGGGTTATGGTTGCAGGAGACAACACAATGTGGATATGTCAAAATGGTTTGAGCTTGGATGCCAATCTGAGGATGAAACAACAGTGGGGTTTTGTTTCACCTTTAGGAATTTGTTACCAAACTTGGGATTTTAAAATGCTATCATGGCATTTGTTGGTCGTGGATCAAACTTGTGCTCCAACAGGGTCTGTGTATTTATTTTTGTTTATGTAAACCATATTATGGGACTTTGGGGGTTTCATGCCTAGGAAGTACCATTGCTTGCAATGGTGCCAAATCCCATGGCACGACCGTGTAAAACTTGTCCGTGATAATTGAATTACTGTATAAATATATATATTGTCTGTTTATGAAAATGGAAATGGTTAATGTGCTTACTATGTATGTGTTGGATTTTTGTCGTGCTATTTGTTTTCTCTATGGGTTAAATATGGCATTTCTCCTTTGTTTATGGACTGTAAATTTATGTGGTTTAATTAGATCTTTACTATAGTAATTGACAACGCATGGGTTGAGGATGTGCATCGATTACTGTCCGTTGAACAAAATTACTATCAAGAACAATTATCCACTCCCTAGGATCGATGACTTGTTCGATCAGGTGGGATAAGCCAGAATCTTTTCAAATATTGACCTGTGATCCCAGTACCATCAAGTACAGATTCACAATGAGGATATTCACAAAATTTCCTTTTGTACAAGGTATGGGCACTACGAGTTTGTAGTGATGTCATTTGGGTTGATCAATTCACCCACGAACTTTATGTGTATGATGAACAACATATTTAGTAGGTATATAGATAAGTTCATCCTGGTATTTATAGATGATATACTAGTTTATTCGAAGAATAAAGAAGAACATGAAGAACACATTCTCGTAGCACTACAAGTTTTGAGAGAACACCATCTTTACGCTAAGTTTAGTAAATGTGATTTTTACAAACCAAAGATATAGTCTTTAAGTCACATTATCTCTGAGATAGGGATAGTTTTGGACCCGAAAAATATTAAATCCATAAAGGATTGGCCTACTCCTACTAGTGTCACTGACATTAGGTCCTTTTTGGGATTATCCGGATATTATTGAAAGTTCATTGAGAACTTCTCGAGAGTAGCTTTCCCCATGACCACTTTGCAAAATAAAGCAATTAAGTTCTTATGGACCGCTAAGTGTGAATAAATTTTTCAAAATATTAGGCATCTTTTGATGACCACGCTGATGTTACAAATTGAGGATCCCGATGGGGATTTTGTTGTTTGCACGGATGCAATCACGGAAGGACTTGGAGGAGTCCTCTCATAGAATGATCAAACGATCTATTATGAATTGCTAAAGTTAAAAGACCATGAGCATAATTACCCTGCGCACGATCTTTAGTTAGCTTCTATCATCCATGCTTTGAGGATGTGGAGGCATTACCTCATGGGAAAGAAGATCTTTTCAAGACAGACAATATGAGTGTGAAGTATTTATTTAATCAACCAGATCTGAATGCAAGGAAAGCTGGGTGGTTGGATTTCCTTAGTGAGTACCATTTCAAGCGAATGCACATTAAGGGAAAAGAGAATAAGGTTGTATATTCTTTGTGCCAAAGAAATCATATGATATATGAGGTGAATTTGACTCAAACCAATGTAGATTTGCATGAGAGGATTAGAGCGGCCAACTGATTTGACCCCTTCTATCTAGAAATCCTCAAAAAAGTCCAAGAGGACAGGTTGTTTCAAAACCAAAAGGAATACAATTTAGATGAATCCAGACTACTATGGTCCAAGGAATGTTTGTTTGTCCCAAAAGGAGGAGAACTTCGGTCTTTCATCCTCATGGAGTTTCATGGGGAACCCTGCTTCGGACACCGAGGATATCAAATGATGATATACGCCATCAAGAGACATTTTTTCTGGCCTAATTTAAAGGCTGAGATTGCAATGTTTATTGCAAAATGTCACGAATGTCAGCTAGTCAAAGCTGAGCATAAGCATCATGCATGATTTTTGCAGCCGTAACCCATTCTCGAATGGAAGTGGGAGGTCATTAGTATGGATTTCAACACTATTTTACCAAAAAGTAAGAAGAAAAATGATTCTATTTTTGTGGTCATCGAAAAGTTGTCAAAAGGAGCACCCTTCATTCCTATGAAGTCGACCTACATAGTAGTGAACATTTCTGATATCTTCCTCAAGGAGATATTTAGATTGCATGGGATACCCAAGAAAATTATCTCGAATCGAAATGTTAATTTCACAGGAAACTTTTGGAGATCTTTATTCTCCGGATTGGAGATGTAGTTGAACTTGAACACTACATATACCCCGCAGACATATGGAAAGAAAGAAATAGTAAAGCAGATTGTTGAGGACATGCTTTGAATGTATGTCATGAACAACCCCACAAAGTTGGAGGATTGCCTGCATATCACAAAGTTTGCGTATAACAATGGTTATCAAACTTCCGCCAAGATGAGCCCCTTTGAGGTACTATATGGATGAAAGTGTAGAACACTGGTTACTTGGGATAGTCCGGTGGATCGGCTCATGTTAGGGCCTGATTTGTTGATGGACTTGGAATAGTTGGTTACCAACACTAGTGGAAAATGAGAGATTAGTGACCACGGGACCAAAAATTTTGGTCACTACAGTTTTTTTAAAGGGATAAATGACCAAAATTGATAATTCTAAGTTAGCTAACTAAAAACGACCAAGATAAATGACCACTTTTGGTCACAGGATAAAAACCAACTAAAAAAGACCAAGATAAATCACCAAATTTGATCACGAGATATCTAGACTACAAATGACCAGATACGATTGGTCATTTATTTGGTCAATTTTAGTTGTTACTGCGGCAATGGAAAAATTACAAATTTGACAATGAATTTGTACATTTTATTAAATTCTAACAGTACAGATGGATTCAGAGGCCCATACACTGTATATGGATTGAGAGAGGGTCTCTGAATCCTTCTGCAGAGTTAGAATTTAGTAAATTAATAATGTACTATCATAATATCACTCCCCTCATAAAAACATCAACAATTTATACTTATAATTCCTTCTCAAAATACTAGACAACATGCAGTTGGTTTCTCTGGGCTTGAAAGAGAGTACTAATCACTACTACATTTCGATCCAAAATACGACGAAAAAATCCGACGGCGCGTGGATTTCTCTTTTTAAACTTACCAAAAATCACAAGGATACATTTTTTTTTTGTAAATGTGGCCACAAGCGTCGGTGAAGCGACGGATATTCTCATAATCATCGGTTAAGCGAAGGCACGTTAGTAAGCATTGCTTAAGCAATGCTTACTAATGCGCCTCATGGAATAGTCGTCGCATGGAAAGCGCCTCATGGAATAGCCATCGCATGGCGATGGGTTGGGAATGACTGCACCTCATTCAGATTAACACATTCTCCATATTGACAAATTAAAGCAAGAACCTATGGGATTACAACAATCTTTCTATAATAACAAAGGCCATCACATGTGTCAACTCTTTATTGGAGGGAGAGACAACGATTCCAAAGTAATGCCATAGAACCAAATTTTATAGATAAATACTTATCAACGTAATTAGCTTATCCAAAACAAGGAAAAACTCACAAATTTATTTTAAAAAGCAGTCATGGGTGTATGGGTGGACAAACACATGCACACACACACACACAAACATATATCTTTTTCAAAAACACACCTTATTAATGATTGGAATCGAGGACTTACTCCCCCAAAATACACTATTGGAATCTATTTGTATCTATTAAGAGTAGGTTCCGAGACTGGATTCAATGAACTTATCACGTATGGGACATTTTGCTTTGAGAACTCTTAGGGAGTGGCAGTAATACCATTCACTAGGATTTGGACTTAAGCCAATAGTTGAAAAATCCCACCAATTTCTCACAAATTACTATTATTTTTTTCCACAAAAACCCCCTTAATTTTTGGTTAGAGTGAAGGCCTTATTTTCCCCAAATCCATTACTAAAATTTATTTGTATCTAGCAAGATCAGGGCACACCATCCTAGTGATTCTCTATTCGCTTGGAATTGAACTTGGGCTAGTAAAGAAAAATTTCCACATGTTTACCATTGGATGATAGCTCACTCAAAAACTCACTACCCATTATAGCATCAAGAGAAACAAGATGCCATATACACCACATAATAATAAGAATAACTATACTTTTTTTTTTGTTGGGACAAAGACAAACCTTATTTTTTGGTAGGATTCCAGGACTTAGTTCCCCACAAATATCCCTATTGCATCCCATTACTTAAATATATTTATATCTATCAAGACCGAGCTTTGATATTTGGAGTTAATGGATCACTTGTAGGATGTACCACTCTAAGGATTCCCAATTTTAGATACCAAAGGCACCCTCGATTTGAGAATCAGACATCAATTAGTGATGGAAAACTCACACAACTTTACTATTGGACCATAGCGCAATTGATAATAATTATTTAATTTGAAAGTCACAACCTAGTCAAATACCAAATTGATATAAAAGGTCCCCTTGTTCGTTGGACAAGAGACCCCATTTCAACTATGATTTCACTATAATTAATAATAATTATTTAATTTTAAAGTCACAACCCAGCCAGATACCAAATTGATATAAAATGTTCCCTTGTTTGTAGGACCAAAAAACCCCATTTAAACTATGATTTCAGAGCTTCCTTCATTTATATTTATAGATGTATACCTACCTTATATGAAAAACAACCTTGACAAGAAAAATTTTATATTTAACTTATAATTTTAAAATAAAATAAACAAAACAATATCCCGTTAACATGTATATATGCTCGTTATTAACATTAAGTAGATATTAAATTGGGTAGTAAACCAATATCCACGTATTTCTTAAAAAACAAAATTATATTAAGAATTATGATTATCTCCGCCGAGCTCTGTTCCTGCCATGGAGGGAGCGGGAAAATAAAAACGAATTCAAAGAAAAATAAATGAAAATAAAATACAAATACCTAGCAAAACACATTGAGCTCGATCCTGAACTCTAAAACCCACTTCACTGCAATTTTCCCTGGCCTCTTGGCAGGGTTTTGCAGCATTTTCTTGCCTCAAACCTCAGCTCAAAAAATACCTACGCAAAAACCATCTACATGGCTACTATCAATAGTTATGGGTTCGAGTCCATCAAGGTGAGAGAAATTCGACCCCTCAGAGGTAATGCCAATCCAATCCTTTTTTCAAGATCTAGATACGCAGGTTTAAGCCCATATCATAGATTTTACAGTAACGATTTAATTGAATATGGATGATGGCACTGCAGTACGCAAGAGGCCTTATATGGGTAGTATGATATCCGAGGGAGGTGATGGCCATGGAGTTCTAATGATGGAGACTAGTAACATATCTATGCCTACTCTTGCAGCATCATTTGCCAAGGTAAGGGTTTAGGGTTTATCAGGAGTCCGTTATACTTGGTGGGGTGCGATCTTACTGTTGTTTTTATTTGAGATATTGTTGGCTGCTATGGGTAGACCCGGGTTAACTATAATCAACCAACAACACCCCTAGATCACGGGCCCTTTCGGCGATAGACCGCAGAGCGGCCTAAAGTCTCACCCGAAGTGACTCTAATGGGATGGCCAAGGACTCAAGCGTCTTGGACCAGGTTCTGTGGCAATCCTACTAGTGGCTCGCAGCTCTCCTAGCTGCGAGGTCTCTTTCTGCACGTTGCACGATCTCCTCACCTCGCAGCTCTTCTAGCCATGAGATATTCCTTTATACCGTCGCGCTATCCTTTCCTGTGGTGCGCACTTTCTCAGACTCACGATATCTTCGACCTTATCGCATCGCCGCGCACTGTGCGACATGCAGTTCCTGCCCAACGCTAAGTCCTTAACCTGCGGTATCGCGCACCGCAGCTCTTATGCCGGTGCGGTATCACCTCTCTGTGATATCCTACCTTCGCAGTTTAGTGCACTTAGCATTGCTCATGTTGACATGCAATACTTAACATACAAGGCTATTCGATACTGTAATAGAGACTGTTTTACGCCAAGCATAGATGAACCCCATACAGCATGCCAAAGACTTTAACTTATGTTTACCCTTCTATATTGCTGTGAATTGATTAACACATTCATTCATTAAACTGTAAACAAATCCCATGAACTGACTGAGAAATGCATAAGTAAACATAACACATAAACCAATCGCATAACACTAGATTTTAACGTGGTTCACCTCCAGGATGGAAGTTACGTCCACAGAACTGTGTTTTTATTATAGCTCAGGGGAAGGTAAAACACAGTTCTGCTGCACCGCATATGCAGCTTAAGATCTTCTCTCTTAGATCTCTTTTCTCTTCTGTATTTCTCTCCTACAATATACTCTTCCCTCTTTGTCGATCCCTGCGGATCTTTACATACATATTCTATAAGCCAGCTACTGGTAACCGTAAGATTGCTACCACTAATAACAGAACCAGAGCTAGGCTTTTACAACAGTCTAATAATCTGCAAAACTCTACTAACAACTGAATGAACCAACTAACTAACCAACAAAAATGACTAGCTAACTCTCTAACCCTTTTACAATACAAAATATATTCCTTTATAGGCAGCCCGAAGGTCTTTCCATTACAACACTGTGGGACTGTCCCAACAGTAACCCAAAACCCTAACTAGTGACAGTCGACCACATCTGTACTTGAGGTAGCTACTTTCCGTCACACCACAGCTCTCTGCAGTCTTCCATGCTTCCCGGCACTGATCATGGGTACTATGCACCGCTTTTCTTTTCTGTCCTTCGCCTTCAATGCTTCAGCCTCGTTGCTCCTTCTCCTTTATTAGGGCGCTGAGCCCTCCTGTCTTTCGCCGCTGCCTTCAATGCAGTGGTTGAGCTCTCTCTTCTCAGCCGCTCAGGTACCGTTTCCTTTCTTGACTTTTCTATCTTAAAAGTCATGGTTTCCGGCTCTGCTCTCCAGCTGGAAATGTGCTACGGCGTCGTAGATCTGTCTTAACTTCTTTCCGCTAAAAATTATCTTTCCGCAAAAACTAGCAGCTTCTTCTATAGTTACGGGACCCTGCTCCAACAGTCCCCTAACACTTACTTGTGGCTCTCCCTCGAGCCACCTCCAGTAGGCTTCTCCTGCTGTAGCTTTTCCTTGGCTTCCTGTGAAGCCCTTTGCAACCTGTCACGAAGTCCTGTGACTTCCTTCTGCATCACTTCGACACTCTCTTGTGATTTTATGTAACTTGGTTCGTTGGGCTCTCTTATCCTTCCTGCCCAATGTCATGGTCTCGCTCTCTTCGCTCCTGAAACCTTTTAAGAGCCTTCTAGTGTTTGAGAGGTTTTCTACAGATATCCTTTCCTCTTTATCTGGGTTAGAATTTTTATCACAAGGAAAGTCTGTATCTTCCATCCTTCTCAAACATTTCACTCAGTCTGGAGCCTCGTATATGAAGGAAGGGAAAACCATAAATTCCGTTCCGAGAACAAGCCTTTGCCTGCCTCCAGGAATTCTACCGACTGCTGGGTTTGCTGTCCTCTGCCACTTCTCTTCTCTTCGAAGTGCTCCAGGTACCCATGCTGCCTCTGATCGTCATATTTTTGTTGCATTGCCTCCGCAATCTTTGGTGCTTTTCTTAGCTGATCAGATAGGTCGGCGACCTTCTCCCATTGCTTTCTTTTTCTCATTTTTACTTTCCACCTAGCGGGAGATTTCTTCTCATCATTCTTCTGCTCTGCTTTCTTATCTTTAGTGATTGGCTCGGCGTTCTTCTTCTCCTTAGTAGAGACTTTGGTGACAACTTCTACTTCTAGCGCTTGACTCTTCATCCTTAGCGGCTGTCTGACTTGTGCTGTACTTAATTTCACAACCCTGGGTGACGTCGTCATGGAGGACCTATGGCCACCAGGGTCGAAACGTCTTAGCATGCCTTTTAGAGGTTCATCCTCGAACAGAGCTATCTTACTACAAACGGTGTACATGCACTGGCTGCAATGTCTGAAAATCATAGCACTCTGTAACCACTTAGCTCTGGACACAGAACTCTTAACAACTTACTCTATAGCTCTCGGTTTTTCTGCAAATGTAACCGTCCCACTTGAATACTTTCTGGTTTTATGCCCAATACAATAATCCCAGATGCAACGATCATCTAGACTGAACCCGTCGGTCATCATTAATGCCTGGAAAAGACCACACCCGCCATCCTATCCCTAATAAATGCGGAAATCTGATCGAATTTCCCTCGAAATGTGTGTGTACAAGCGCCCGTCTCGTCGAAGATTTGCTAAATCTTGAAAAATTAATTATACTGCTGCCAAATCTACGGTAAGATATACCGGTCATTACCTCATTAACTACCTATCAGATGCTGACTTAACTGGCCTTTTTCGGTTGCAAAACTGACTACGTGGCACGGGGAAATATCGCGCTACCGTGATGTGACTCCGCATCACCTGCATAAAACAATATTACCTTTTTTTTTGCGATTCCTCATTCTTAGAATAATACCTGCCAGTGTAGACTTGTTCCCGGTGCGATGCCTCCTTTCAACTACACTGGACATCTACACCACCATAGACTAGTTAAGCTAGGGCTGAGAGGCGGGGTGGCTATCACTATAGGGCTTAAGCCTACTACCATTAATCCATGTGGGAAAAATCTCCCCATTCAGCTGGCTGAGCTGAACGGCACCTCCCTCTGTGACTTGAACTTCCCTAGAAACTTAATGACTTTGCTGTCATAGAGGAGTACTAGGTCTCTGATCTAGAAAGTCTTATTCTTAATGTGTCTGTCATGCCAAGCTTTTTCTCGTGCCTTCTGCACTTTCTGATGGAATCCAACGATGAATCTGTCTTCTTCTAGGGCAAGCAGTTGTGCTAGCCTTTTCTCAACTATGTCTGTATCAGTCATCCTGGTAATCTAAGCGATTCTTAAACTGGGAAAAATATACTCCATAGGCATAATAGCCTCCTGTCCATACACCAAGCTGAAAGGTGTGTGTCCCGTAAGTTTCTTGCATGTGGTCCTATACGCCCATAATACAGCGTTAACTCTGAGGTCCCAATCATTCCTCTGGCTATTGCAGATCTTAGTTAGAGCATTTTCTAAAAATATTATTAAAGGCCTCCACTGTACCATTAGCCTGTGGGTGGTAGGGAGTGCTCTTATGGTGCTGAATCTAGAATTCTTCTGTCAATGCCTCAATAGTGCTGTTCAAGAAATGTGTGCCTTGATCACTCATCAAAATTACTGGGCATCCAAATCTATTGATGATGTTTTCAAAAAGGAACTGTGCGGCTGTAGCAGCATCACAATTTCTTACTGCTTTGGCCTGTTCCCATCTAGTGAGGTACTCTGTTCTCGTGATAATATATCTCGCACCAATGCGCTTTCCTGGTGGGTTGATAGGACCCAAAAAATCTATAGCCCATTTGTCAAATGTGCACAACGTGACCTGCGGTTGCAGCGGCATTTCGTTGCGTCACGAGGGTTTTCCTACCCTTTGGCAGATAGCGCAGCATCTGCAAAATTCCTTGGTGTCTTTGTGCAATGTAGGCCACCATAATCCTGCCTCCAGGATTTTCTGCGCAGTCGGCTTTCCTGCGAAATGACCTCCTGCGATTCCTGAATGTGCCTCTCTGATAATAGCATCTTTTTCATGTGGCATCACACATCGGCGTAGAACTTCATCCGGACCTAACTTGTATAGGTGTTCTGCGATGAGGGTGAAGTCTGCTGCTTTAACAACTAACTGCTTCTTTTGCTGCTTAGTAAAATCATCAGATGCTACTCCCGTAGTGAGAAATTGAATAATATCGGCATAGTACTCATCTACGATCTGGATAGAGAACAACGGCGCATCCGGTAGATTGTCATCTAGGTTACTTGGCTCTTCTCCTGAGTCTATCCGCGAAAAATGATCAGGTCCTACATTCAGTCTTCCTGGTTTCACAATGATTTCAAAATCATACTCCTGAAAGAGGAGTAACAATCTGCAGATTCTCCCCCCTAACACTGGCTTATTAACCAAATACTTTAACGCGGAATGGTCAGTAAAAATCTTGAACGGGGCACCCAACAGGTAGTTCCTGAACTTCTGCAGCACATACACCATAGCTAGGCCTTCTCTTTCAGTTGTTGTGTAGTTCTTTTCTACTATCGAGAGCTTTCTGCTGGAATATGCGATAGGGTGGTCGATGTCCCCTTCTCCTGGTTGTGCTAAAACAACCCCTATGTGATGCCAGATGCATCCACATGTACATGAAATGGCTTAGTCCAGTCAGGGAAATACTAAGATGGGTGCTATAACCATCTTCTCTTTAAGCATGTCTAGACTCTGCTAACATTCCTCATTCCATAGGAATTTTACATCTTTCTTGAGCAATTTCTCCATTGGTGCTGTAATCTTTGCTTAGCCCTTGATGAACTTTCTGTAGTACCTGGTATGACCAAGTACTGTCCTCAGTTGCTTGACTGAGTTGGGTGCTGGAAGGTTTACAATGATGGCAATCTTCGCGGTATCTACCATCAAGCCTTATCTGCAAACAATGTGACCCAACAAAATACCGAAAGGTGCACAAAATATACATTTCTTCAAGTTTAGAGAAATTTGGTACTACCTACATTTCTCTAACATCAGTCTTAAGTCTCCTATATGCTTGTCAATTAGTCCAAATAGAGTCCAATCATCAAAATATCCTTCTAATAATTTATGAATGTATTCTTTAAATACAACAACGACTACTCTAGAAAATATAGCTAGTGCATTCTTAAGACCAAAGGGCATTACCGTATGCTGGAACAAGCCCCATTCTGTTGTAAAGGTGGTTTTGGACCGATCTTCTGGATGTATTCTGATCTGATGGTAGCCTGAAAACCCATTAGTGAAGGAGTAGACCTCCTGTCCTCCCACATTGTCTAATACCTCATCAATGAACGGTGTCGAAAATGGATCGTGAAGCGATGCATCATTGAGCTTGCGCAGATCGACACAGATCCTGATGTATCCTTTTGTTTTCTTTTCTTGTACGACCATGGGGCTGACCCATTCGCTTTCTTCTACCGGCTCAATGATGCCTGCTGCTAGCATCTTATCGATTTCGTCCTTTACTTTTTCTTTGTAACGTGGATTCAATCTATATGGGTGCTGCTTAACTGGTCTAGCATCCTCCTTCAATGGTATCCTCATAACTCCCAGGTCTCCAACTATTCCCTTCATCTCTGTGAACTTGGTGGGAAATAGGTCATGATAGTCATGTAACAAATCGGCAATCTGTCCGACTGTTTCATCATTCCAATAGTCTCCAATAGAGGCAAACTTAGGTTCTGCGTCTATGCCAATATTGATCTTTTTAATCTTGATAGGTTCGTTGATTGCTGGAATATCTAACTGTGGTCCCCCAACATCGCGAGTCCCTTCTGACTCTGGAATGTTGGTGTTGTGAGGATCCTCATCCTCATCCTTATCTTCATTTTCTGGCTCTGCTGCGAAGTTATAGCACTCAAGCGCGTCTTGCAACTGGATGGCCCACTCAGGTTGAGCCTGCACTGAGATGGTACAGTCCTCGAATATCTTGATCTTGATTATGTCTAGGGCCTGAGAAACACTTGGATGTTCTGATTCAAACGTGAAGGTAAGTAGGAAACTGTCTATCATGAGTGACCATGTGGTCATCCCCTTGCGCAACTCGGTCTCTGTGTACCAGTTCCTTGGAACTATTTCCAATGTGTGAATGAATTTGTGAACCCATTCATCCATGGGAATGTTCGACCAGTTCTGTTCACATGTATGACTGTGTGCCCTGGGGTCAGTTTCTCCTGTGTACTTCTGCCGGACATACTCTCTGTCAACAGAAAATCTAATCGCCATCAGTCTTTTAATATCATCCCATGATGCGATATTTTCTTTATGCACATACCACCATCTTGCAGGTGTGGCTCGTACTGCAAGGTCCATAGCTACGTTCCTCTGCTCGTAAGGAATCTTTTGCTCAAACTACTCAAAGAATTCCTGAATATCTGTTAGGCCATGATATGATGGAATTTCACTGATCTTTGTGCCAATCCATTGCAGTGACTTACTCATAAACGCACATCTACGTGCTGAGAATTCGTAAAGTTTGTTCTACCAGTTCTCTAGACCAATATCAGAATCCGATGCGCATGAGTTGTCGCATTGACAACTAATGTTTCCTTCTGCGGTTGGATTGATGTAGTCGCTGTGGTTCACAGTAATCTGGTAGAGATTATCCATGTTATGTGCCTCCTCCTCTGCTCGGATAGGTTTGATGTATCTAGGACCTTGGTAAGGATCCAGCGGTGCGATGACCCGGATCTGCGCATCCTCAAAGGTCATTTGTCTTCTCTTTAGGTCAATGACAGCCTTGCTACCAATCTCCCAATCGATACTTAATAGTGCTGGATATGGTCAACTATCGCCAATTATTGCTATAACCTCGAAGTCCGCAAAAGTACGAACTCCGTCAATGTCAACTGGCACCTGTGGCAGTCGACCCAATGGTGATACTCGCTGCTGGTTAGCTAATCTCAGGTGGATAGGTGATCTGACTAACTGAGGGCAACCCATCTGTTCCCATGTCTGCTTAGTTAGAATGTTCACCTCTGATCCCAGATCTAAGACAACTTTGTCCATTTCGAACTCTCCAATCTGTGCTGTGAGTTTCATCTCTCTTCCAGTCCTTGTATGTTCTGTAATATTATGAACAGCGTGGTGTGCACTGCCCGAGAGAGAAGGTTGCTGGCACTGATCTATGATGCGCTGTAACTCACCGATAGATTTTTCATTTCTCAAGAGCTTCAAGAAACTGCGCAGGAAGGATTGTATACTTCCTGTCGATTCATCCTCGTCGCATCTTCCCGATGTGGTATCCTGCGATATCTGTTCTGGGCTATCGCCACAAGGTGCTTGTTACGGTACGCCCCTAGATGGTGGTACCTGTGATCCTGATTGTGTAGGTTCATCAAAGGAAGCCTTGGCTTCATGAAATTTCTCTTTATTATTTTGTAGATCGAGTTCTTTTGCTTTACCAGGAGCTCTGCGCACCCACTCCTAACTTGTGTTCTTTTCGATCTCCTGCGATGTCCCACTGGTGGAAGCACCACTACGAGTCACAATATTGACTCTTGGTTGTGGTTCTGCCTGCTCAGTAACAATAAGCTGGATGTTCTGGTGTACTGCTGGATTAGGATCTTTGATTTTAGCTATCAAGGTAGGACACTCCTCTATGGTATGATCATAAGATTTGCAGTAATTACAAGTAGTAGTGGGGATCTGACAGTCCCTAGCATCGTGTCCTACAACTTCGCAGTTATAACAAGTGATTGGTCTGCGACCATAGCCAAAACCCTCTCCTCTGCCGAAGCCTTCTCCTCTTGCAAAGCCTCCTCCATGGCCTCGTCCTCTGAATCCTCCTCCCCGGCTGCCATAAGTCGGATCAGGTTGTGGTCCTACTGCTGGACCCTTTGTTTCTGACTGGACTCTATATACGTCATGTTTTCTATCTAACATGAGATCATAGGCTTGGAAATTCTGTTCATCATGTCCGACAAAGCTGCAGAAGACACAGTATAGGTTCTTAGGTGTCTATACATACTTCTGAAGCAAAGGGCATTGCTGAGGTGGGTGTCCTTGTGTTTTACATATTTCACACCATGGCCCTTGTGTTCGTGGTAAGGGGTTAGGAGCCCCTGACGCTAAATATTATGCAAAGACTGGATAGTTGTCTTTAGTATGACCTTGTGCTCTACATCATAAGCACCATATGTCTTGCATAACCTCTTTTCCTTTCTTAAGTTCATGTACGTGAGGTTGGCCAACTGGTTCTATAGAGTTGTCATGCCTACACTAGTTTCTGCTAAAGGTGAAGCTTCTAGCTTCATCACCATCTCCAACGCGTCATCATGTGTCTGGAGTTTCTACTGCATTAGTGGCACTCTGATGTGAGGGAGCAGCGCTGCAATAAACCATTCCTTATGCTGCTCCGGCGCAAACTCAAAACTTACTTGCTCTATAAGAGCTTTGAATTTCTGGTCAAAGACCCATACTGATTCTGATGGTAGCTGCTTAATATCCTTGAGCTCTGTAATGCACTGATATTTAGACTTAGGTTTCTTGAACTCTTTAATCATGGCATTCTTGACTTGGGCAAGTGTCTTGGGTACTGTGGTATACTTCATGTACCATGTTAAAGCTCGATCTCTGAGTGTAGTGACCAACTGTACAAGTTAAGGTTATCATCGTTGATTGTTTTAATGGTCCACATGGCTTCACATAGAAACCAATGTTGTTCCGGGTCCTCTCCTCCTGTACCCTTAAAGGTAGGTAGCTTCATATCATCTCCCATTCTATTTCTCTGTGGTGGGTTCTGATTGACTGGATTACTACCACTCAGCGGTGTAGGTGAAGGTGATGTAGCGGTAGTACGTACTGTCTATGAGATACTGGATGGAGTACCTACGGGATTACTCTGATTCCTGGTCTATTTCTGTGGGTTATAGGGCTGGTAAGGGATGCCCCCCTCTGGTTCTTCTATGGTACTAGGACTCGGTTGCCTAATATTGTCTGAACTATCTCCAAATACAGGAGAGCCGAAAGCTACTTTATATTTCTTGCCACTACATGTGCGTCCAATGTCATCAAAATCACTTTCAAACTCTTGTGACATTACTATCTTTACTTATTCATCTGAAATCATGTCCATTACTCCTTTTTCATGTAGCAGCATCTTAATGGACAAGTTTAGAGACTTTAGGTACTTACCACGATATCCTTTGAAGAAGTACTCCTCAGCCTCGCTGAAGCTTTTTCTCTGGTCAACTACAAATTCTGTAACAAAGCCTCCTAGCACACTCGTAATCCAGAAGTCTACTACTCTCGTAATGGGATTGTCGAGGTTCTGCACGGTCTGAATCAGCTCCGGTGTCCAGACAATGTTTCTTTTCTTCTTGAATATGTTCCTATCTGGCAACTTGGATAACCAGTTGAAAAGCTCGTTTCCATAGGTTGCAAAAAATATGGCATGTATATCTGAAGCGATATGCTTTTGTAACCAGTCCTCTGTGCTCAGTTTAGGGCTCCGATTTTCTTTTTGGGAAAACTCCCTTAGGTTTGAATCCAGCCACTGGTGAAACTCTTTGCTAGTGGGATGCCAACAGAACATTAGCGCCCAGTTGTTCAAAACTGGCAACAGAACCATTTTTTGGCTGCTATGGGTAGATCTGGGTTAACTATAATCAACCAACAACACCCCTAGATCACTGGCCCTTTCAGCAACAGACCGCAAATCGGCCTAAAGTCTCACTCGAAATGACTCTAATGGGTTGGCCAAGGACTCAAGCATCTTGGAACAGGTTCTGTGGCAATCCTACTAGTGTCTCGCAGCTTTCCTAGCTGCGAGGTCTCTTTCTGCGCGTCGCACGATCTCCTGCTCGCATCGCGTGATATCCTCGCCTCGCAGCTCTTCTAGCTGCGAGATATTCCTTTATACCGTCGCACGATCCTTTCCTGTGGCGTGTACTTTCTCAGACTCGCGATATCTCTGACCTTATCACATCGCCGCGCACTATGCGACACGGAGTTCCTTCCCAACGCTAAGTCCATAACCTGCGGTATCGCGCACCGCAGCTCCTCTGCCGGTGCGGTATCACCTCTCTCTGATATCCTACCTTCATGGTTTAGCGCACTTAGCATTGCTCATGTCGATGTGCAATACTTAACATACAACGCTATTCAATACTGCAATAGAGACTGTTTTATGCCAAGCATAGATGAACCCCATACAGCATGCCAAAGACTTTAACTTATGTTTACCCTTCTATATTGCTGTGAATTGATTAACACATTCATTCATTAAACCGTAAACAAAGCCCATGAATTGACTGAGAAATGAATAAGTAAACATAACACATAAACCAATCTCATAACACTTGATTTTAACGTGGTTCACCGCCAGGATGGAAGTTACGTCCACAGAACTGTGTTTTTATTATAGCTCAGGGGAAGGTAAAACACAGTTCTGCTGCACCGCATATGCAGCTTAATAACTTCTCTCTTAGATATCTTTTCTCTTCTGTATTGCTCTCCTACAATATACTCTTCCCTCTATGTCGATCCTTGCGGATCGTTACATACATATTCTATAATCCAGCTACTGGTTACCGTAAGATTGCTACCACTAATAACAGAACCAGAGCTAGGATTTTACAACAGTCTAATAATCTGCAAAACTCTACTAACAACTGAATGAACCAACTAACTAACCAACAAAAATGACTAGCTAACTCTCTAACCCTTTTACAATACAAAATATATTCCTTTATAGGCAACCCGAAGGTCTTTCCATTACAACACTGTGGGCCTGTCCCAATAGTAACCCAAAACCCTAACTAGTGATAGTCGGCCATATCTGTACTTGAGGTAGCCGCTTTCCATCACACCATAGCTCTCTGCAGTCTTCCATGCTTCCCGGCACTGATCATGGGTACTATGCACCGCTTCGCTTTTCTATCCTTCGCCTTCAATGCTTCAGCCTCATTGCTCCTTCTCCTTTACGAGGGTTGTTGAGCCCTCCCTTCAATGCAGTGGTTTAGCTCTCTCTTCTCGGCCACTCAGGTACTGTTTCCTTTCTTGACTTTTCTATCTTAAAAGTCATGGTTTTTGGCTCTGCTCTCCAGCTGGAAACGTGTTACGGCGTCGTAGCTCTGTCTTAACTTCTTTCCGCCAAAATTTGTCTTTCCGCCAAAACTAGCAGCTTCTTCTATAGTTGCGGAACCCTCCTCCAACAGATATTAAAAAAATTGATGGTTTGTTTGTAGACAAATGGTAGCAGTCATGTGCTTGCAGTCTCAGATGAAGAAGGGTTTGTTAGCCTATTTAATACATGCCGTCGATTTCCTTCTTATTATTCCTGTGAAATGGACACAGATTGGTTGCACACTCTACTAAACTGGACTGTTTCTTGGGTTTTGGAATCAATTCTTGATGGTTTGCTTGCTTCCTTTGATTGCAGGAGATGTTAGAACAGAGCTTTGGAGGGTTCATAATAATGTCATCTTTGATATTTGCTGGATAAGGGTAATTTGCATATTTTAATTAAATTTTAAATGGTTCCTGTTGGTTCAGTGTCTGTAGTATATAGTTCACGTGTCTTGAATGATCTTGTAGTGTTTTATGGAAGAAAGTTGTGCTTTAGATTACAGTTTTGCAGCAACAGAACTAATTCAATTTTGGCAATGTAATCAAATGCATTTGATGGGAAGCTATGAATTTCAACTTCATTGAAAAATGTACTTGATGGGCAGTCATGACTCTCAATCTCATTGAAAATGCATTTGATTCATAGTCATTGCCTTGAAACTTTATCGAAAAATACATATGGGCAATCAAGACGTTCAACTTCATTGAAAAATGCATTAGTTGGTCTGTTATGGCCTTCGATCTCATTAAAAAATGCTTTTTATTGGTAGCCACCCTTCGACTTAATTGAAAAAATGCTAATCTCGATATAACCTAAATCTTGTTATAGAGTCAGTTGCACCTAAATCTTTGTTAGTATTGTTGTCTGACGTTCTGTTGTTGTTCTCTTGTAGGATGATATCCGTATCTTGACTACTTCTGGAGACCAGACGGTTAGTTCACTGTTTCCCTTTAGTCCATGTTAACTCAGTTGCATCTTACATTCACAATTTAGAAACATGCCGGTTGAGGTGGTGTGCATATCGATTTATATATTGCGATTGGAAAGAACACATTGGTGCAATAGTCGTAGAAATCCAAATGATGAACACGCAGTCTATCAGCAACAAACATTAAACAAATAGATGGATTTCATGGTTTGAAGTTTGAACTATTAAAGCTCTGGTATAAGTAGTCTATCAATTTGGCACTACTATGAAAATGGATAGACGGCTGGTTATTTCAGGGTCCTGAAGTATATAATAGTTAAAAAATGTTTACGTATGTCAACAAGTTGTTGGCTCTCGCTCACTGGTGAGGTCAACAAAGTTCTTAGCCGTTCATGAAGGTGCCAATCTTGCCATGGCTTGTCCCACCTGGATGACATGGGTTTCAAAGGAGTCAGGTTGGGGGCATGTCCTAAATAGAATTTGGTGCAGCCCCTTCAAGGCATGTTTTTTGACGCACTATTAAATTAAGATAAAAATGGTGTTTGGGGATATGCTTGGAGTGATTTATTTTCTCAAGGCGTTTGTGATTTTCTGACATGGAAATAAGAAGTGCCATGAATGCCTGATTTCACCTGTTCCAGACAAGGTTCCAGATAAGGTTCCTCAACTCCATGATTGGGGATGGAGTTTCAGTCGCCCTCTCCTTAAGTATGATTCCAGGTATTTGTATTTGGTCCTTCATCAGTAGCATCCATTATATCTAGTTCTTAATGCTCGTTGGATGTCCATTGATGTAAAGGAAAGATGGGTGCATTGGCTTCACATCATGTGGTCTATCAAACTCTCTTATAACCTGCAAATCTTTGGTTGGTTGATGACTATCAGGGGATTCCATTCAAAGCCCAATTGGGCAGGAATGGGCCTTCTGATGGGCTATGTTGAGTTTGTCACTGCTCGAAGATTGTGAAGCATGTTTTCAAGGAGTAATTGTTTGCCAAGCATTGTTAAAGTCACATGGAGGATCAATACTAAGTGTTTCTGCAAGATATGTTTCTTTGGCGTGCTGTTGAGTTCAGAGATGGCCATTATCTTGTTCACACTGCATTCACCAGGATTCAAATTTAAGCTTTATTCAACCTTTGGAAGGTCAGGTGTTTTTAGGTTTTTGAGAATGAGCATAGTTCTGTCTGTTTTCTGCTCGTTGTGGTGGGATGAGATTTGCCACCTGGTGAAGGGCACTTCGTTGATCAAAGGATCCCAATCTCTTGACACTGCCACATATTATGATTTTTTTCCCACTTAGTTGTTCTCTGGAAAAGATTATAAGTTCCATTGTATATACCCTTTCTCTTTTTGCTCCACTGTTTGTCAATTATTTTCTATAAATACAAGATGTATTTAAAAATAAAATAAGATTTGGAAAGCCCAGTTCTGCAGTTCTTAGGGTGATGCCACTCAACAAAATTTTCTAGATCAATTGCTGAAAAAAGAAAAATTAGATCTGGAAACCTTAGTTCTGTATCCCTTTGGGCAATGCCACTAGCCAAAAATCTCTGAATCTGTTGTAAAATGCACAAAAATACAGAGGATGTACAAGGTTTTAGACTGATACGGTGCCAAGGCATCATTTTGAGGGTGAGATCTGCTGAACAACACAGTAAATCAGTAATTAAAAGCACCAATAATAAATCAATGCTAGAAAAAGACTGAAATAATGGATTTTTTGGAAAAACTAGTGTAGCAGCTGGTAAGTGATGCAACCAATCAAGAAACTTTCGATCTGTCCTGTGAAATTTTTTTGAAATAAAACAATGAAGCCCTAATTCTGAGCACTTCAATCCTTTCCATAAGGTCTCCAAAATTGAAAAAACGTATAAAGCATGTACAAAAACAATCCTACATGAGATGCCCATCTCCGACAAATAATAACACCATAAAAAACAGGCCTAATACTCTGCAAGTTAGGAATTCATTCCCATGCAAGGTCTGAAACTCAGGATACTAGCATGAATAGCGAAGAAAAGCCCTAACTAGCAGCGAAATTAGTAGGAGGAGCCTCACACACACTGTTATACTAAGTTTAGATCAAAATAGAAAGAAAGGATTGGATGGAATCACTGATAAACCCTCAAACCTATAGTATAAGGGCAGAGAACAACACTTGATAAAGAGTGGGAAAGTGCATTAGAGCAGAACCATAGGTGCACACTAGAGTATGAGATCATAAGCAGGCTATAGAGAGCACAATAGTATATGGACATGCAGGCTTAAAGACTTAAGTTTTAGAGAGAATAGTAGCTCACAATTATGACTCACAAATGATACTTGAGTCTGTATTTATACTCAGTCAGCTCAAGAAGCAAGGTGCTCTCCCCAGGAGAGATTATGGGCTTACATTAGATTGATTAGGTATAGGCTTTAACCATAACCTAATATTACAATAAATGAATATAAGTTGGGCTTAGCCACATACATTAGTGATGTAATATGGGTCCATTGTAACAAGATATGAATTTTCCACCATTATCAACACTAAGCATAAGGCATGACATTGATACTACCGTTGATGTTAGTATTGGAACAAACAAGGATGCTATCACATCAACAGGGGATGTTAGTATTGGAACAAACAAGGATTCTATCACATCAATAGGGGACTTGCACTCCAAATCCAACTTTTGGATGGGCAAGGCTTTTGGTGCGGGCCAAAGTCACCAAACTTGATTCAACAAAAAACTTGTTTTGGCTGAAGGGTCAAACATGAATTGTGACTTAGCAAGGACTTGAGCATCGCCCCAACATAGACTACAAATAAAAAAATGTAAAAATTACCATAATTTCTAGAAAAATAAAATAGACTTGTTTACCATGTAGGACTTGTTTTGCATTAAAATTAGATATGAAATATTATAGAGTATAATGCAAAAATAACATATTTGGAATCCAAAAATTGTATAACTAAGTACATCATACATCAAAATGTCATGGACCATCGCATGGAGTTCTGAATCAAAATGGTATTGTGCCCTAGTAGAGATAGGTTGACGATGTCATGCCCAATCTTGTTCCAAGATGCTCTAGGTCTTATTGCAAAATGCCACAACCCTACTCCAAATCCCACTCTGAGAAAACTGAAAAGTAAAGGGGCAAATGGTCTTTTTGGCCTTGTATATAACATATGGTCAATTTCTATGCGGGGTTGACTTATTAGAACCAACGGAGTCTAATTGAGACTTGATGGGTCTAGCAATTCTTATCTGTTCGGGTTGGGTCTAATATATGTCTAACTATGTTAGGTCTGGGTCTTCCAAATCAGATTGAGTCTAGCCAAGTATGGTTGAGTCTGGTCTGAACTGCCCTGTTTTCAAGGATGGGTTGGGTCTACCCAGGATTCATTGGATTCTATTACTATGGTGTAGGAAATGCCTCATAAGCCACCTTTGTCTCATAATTGTTATCAATGTGGGGTTATTCACAACACATGTCACACATAGATGGAAAGATTAGAGCAATTATTAAGTGGAATCACCCATGGGAGTGTGGTCTAGTGGAAAGCAGCAAGGTGATCAGGCTTGTATTAACATGTAGGCCTAGGTTCAAACCTTTTAAGTGGGTGTAGGTGAGGCTAGTTGCAAGTCCTGAGTGACTTTGACATCATAGATACACCCATCATACCACAGCAGCACAGCCAAAAAGCTTCTATAAGAAGTATTTCTCAAAATAAAATTTTATGAAGTGGAACTAAATCCAACCATAGGAATATGCCACTGTAGTAATAGCTTGTAATACATTACATAGACAACAACCCACAAGTAAGAGAGGGCCCATAGGGCATCACACTAGTACCACTGGCAATATTAATACAGGGGTGATGGATGATGCTATTAAATATTTATGCTTGATAGAGAAAACTTGATTTGAAAGAACTTCTAGGCAACTAAAATATTTTTATTGCTGAATATTTAAGCCCTTTGCATCACATAGAAATATTGTGAACATGTGACATTTACTATTCTGTAAAGAACATTTTTACTCTGATGAGATGGAATTTTTTGAAAGACCAATGTAACTGGTGATTGTCCATAAACCGAGGCATGCTGTAGCACAAGTTTACTTTAAAAGAAAAATTGCCCTATTATCTGTTGCCAGGGACCTTGTATGATCTTTTGAATTTAGCACTAAGAATTGCCGCCTACTTGCTTGCAGGAGTATGTGAAAAATATATCATCTAGTGGCATGCAGCAGAAGTATGGCTTTGAGGGCCACATCAATGCATGTTGCACACACCAGATGGCATCCAGGGAATATGAAATAGTCCAAAATTCTGGGTTTCTTGTTGCAGTTATCCATGGAAGGTTGTCAATTCATACTCTTTTAAAACACTAAGTTAGCATTTTGTCAGGATATGTGAGAAACTATGCTGATAAATCTTGGGTGAATTTATATGGTGTAAAAAAATGTAAGAGACATGAACAATCCAGGATATGAGTTCTTACTAGTTCGTAAATTATTTGACACATTGTATTAGTACACATTCTGTAGGGGCTTTATTATCTTACTGTGACCAAGCGATGGACGCATTTAGTAACATAGACAGTTATAAGACAAGAAATAGTAGTATTTTGTGTAACATCTTTTTGCACATTATTTGTGTTAAAAAGTTGCATGCTCTATATTTTAAAAGCGATTTGGTAGTCGAAAAAGAAAGAAATAGGTGAAAGAGAAAATAATCATATACACATGCATACTAATCCAAAGGTCGTGATGAAACAAAGATAAATTATGTAACAAACAGTCTGACACCAGCGTTGGCAGAGGGATGCCAGATCTAAAATAATACCGATGAATATCAAAACAAATATTTGTTGTGGTAATTACTTGCCATAAATATTACCCCACATATTTTTTGGATGATGAGCGGATGAATTATTAAAACAATAATAAAAGTATAATTAATATTGATAAAAAGCATGGAAAAGAGTTATTGTGCAGTAATTTGCTCTATATATTGACTTCACATGTTTTAAATATACAATGAAGGGAAACATCCTTTCCTAGATGTAACTTTTTTACCCGTGTTTTAGCAATATTTGACAAATTGTTTTTACTTCTGTGTAGATATGATAGTATTGCACAAGTACGACATGCCAGGAAAATCGCAAAGAAGTTGTACCATGTTCCAAGAATGATAGAGCTCCCCAGTGCTCATTTAGTCAGCCATGAAAGACCTGCAGAGGTATATCTACGTTACAATGGCAATAGTCTCTCTCTGTTATAAACTAACAAGAACATACAATGATAATGCTGTTAGGTCATAATTTTGAAATTTTCCCATGCTATTTGTATGTTTGAATTTTGTTACCATGGACTATTTGTTTCAAGACCTGAAGATGTGTTTCTAATCTACTATTGCCATTGACATTTGCTAGATAAAATTCAGAGATCAAACAATAATCATTTCATAATTTTCCTATTCTGTTTATATATTTGGACTTTGTTACTATTCTATTTGTTTCAAAAATCTCGTTGTTACTTTAAAAGAATTCATATAATGTTCTTATTTTTTTCTATTGTAAAAATATTCAGCCATTTTAAATAGATCTCACGAGGGAATCTATTTCTTTTCGGAGCTCCTTGTGGTGAATATTGGCTGCAAACATTAATCAGTTTATACTCTCTTTTCATTGCAAAAAGTTATCTCCTATGATCTGTAAAGGTATCGATACACTAAATTTCCTAAACTCGATATGGCCTAAGTTCAATTGCTTTCTAGTGTGAACATGGAGCCTGGGCCAATTGCTAGATTGGCATCAAATTGAGTATGAATTAATTCACAAATTCATTGCTACATTGGCATCATGTCAGATTGAGTATGAATTAATGCACAAACTCATTCTGAAGGTGTACCTCGATGTCAATAGATTATTTATGGCCCTGAGAGGTCATAATCATATTAATGATTCCCGGTTTAACTTCTCTCTTGTTTTTATTTAATATGCTCGTTTTCCAGGAGGTTAGGCAACTATGTGATGCTTGATTTTCACCTGTATTTATCAATTTCTAAACGTTTTCATGCTTGAATATTGTCTGTCTTTCAAGCATTTGGAATCTAATTTCATTATTTTCCTATTACATTGTTGCTTAAATTCATTGGCTATACCCCACCTCAACTTCACTCACTTCTACACACATTCAGGAAAGGTAGAAGAACTTGCTTCTATACAAACATCAAGGTGTGTCTCCAGTAATCTGGCATTTGTATTTAAAAAAAAAACACTTATCTCCTTTTCGATGAATATAGATAGCAAGGGAAGACGAATCAGTTGTTATTTTATGGTCCTCTTCATCTAGAACTACCACAGATGTACATAGATAATTGAATTCTTGTCCTCTATTTTATTTTATTTCATCAGTTTCCATACTGAATAGAGGTTTTACACGGAAGGAAAAGACTGATGATACTGTAAATCAATTGGAGAGTCTACTAAGGGATGGAAATGTGTATTCTCCAGTCTTTTGTGTATGTACAGAATGTGACTTTTCTTGGTGTGCTGCATGTGGGTTGTCCAATTCCCAGTCTGAAAGAAAAGGAAAGAGAGGTAGTCATGTTCGCAGGGAAGCAGAAAACTACATAATCTATGGGATAATGGCAGATCTTGAATCAATTCATACTAAGTACACCAAAGGAACTGTTAAATCTAACGAGTATGCAATAGGAAATGTGAACTCTAACGAGTATGCAGCAGGAAATGTCAGCTCTAAAGAGTATGCAACAGTAAATGTCGACTCTAATGAGTATACAACAGTAAATGCGAACTCTAATGAGTACACAGTTGGAAATGTTAACTTTCATGAGTATGCTATAGAAACTGGTAACTCTGATGACTATCCCACAAAAATTGTTAACTCTGGCTACACCACAATAGTTGTTAGCTCTATTGAGTATACCCCAGTAACTGTTAACTCTAACAACAACCTTAGCATTGCACCTCATGATTTTGATCATGACTGGACAACTACAATATCAATGGGTGGCTATTGGTCCCCTTTTGATAGAACAAATCATGGGAAGAAAACTGTCTGGAGTGCTGGTACTGGATTTGAACAGTCTCATGGCTCTCATCCTTTCTTAGGTTTATCAGCCTATGTTATTCTGAGTTAGGAAAATATTCTTAACCGAATTTTAGAATACTTTATGATTAATGATTCCATGTTAGACATATGTGCAAGGAACATGCTCTATCATCAGCTGGTATCCCTGTTGACAGCTATGAAACAGTATCCGGATCTCCTTTCAATATTTATTGGATCCTGCCTAGAAAGTGACAGAAGAGATAGTTCCAATCATAACATTGGAATTGATGGTTCTTTAATTGGTAAAATGAAGAACATATATGATCAATCCAAAATTATCATGAGAAACTTCCCAGGAGGAATTGATGACAAAAATGTAGAAGCTGATGTTGGCATTGCAAAATGTCTCTTGGAATGCTACGAGGGATTGGCAGAAGCAGCTCAGAACCAAACATCTACCATACCACAGATAATATATGTTTCAGATGGGGAATATACTGAAATGACAGAGAGCAGTGACGCTAATTCAGATCAGTCAACATCTGTTTCAGTGGAGGAAATCCCCAATGATGAAAATTGTTCAAATCAACATAAGAAGGCTTTGATGTATACAAACAATTTGAATCCACTCCAATTCCTGGACTGTTCCTTGATTGCGGTAGGTTTTCCACGTCACACTTATAGTAACGACTTTACTGGGTCAAGAGAAAATCGTCAGAGCATTGATAATATAGGTGAGTACAATAAAAAAAGGATGATATATCAAAAAGAACCTTTTACATCTTCAGTCAGCACTGTAATACTCCAAGGGTCAGGAAGAAACAAGTGACAATCTCAGTACAAAGCATACACATGCTTCATAAACAAAAACAGAACAAGCAGAGAATATCAGAGATACCCTAAGCACCTGGGTATCAATACAAAAGAAATAGCTTCCTTGTCGACAAGTCTTCCTCTAGAGTGGGATTCCATCATACATGTGCAAGTAGATTCCAGTAGAATGGATTTGTTGAAAGCTTTAATTGTGGGTCCCAAAGGAACTCCATACCAAAATGGAGTATTTGTATTTGACATTTATCTTCCATCAGGTATGACTTCTTTCTGAGTATTTATTCTTTCGGTTTTTTTCCTTTTCCATTTAATTTGTGTACTTCTATTTCATCTCTTTCACATTCAAAATCCTTGTTAACTACTAACCCAATTTCCTTTTCCTCAACTTATAAATGACAATGATATTTAGAATTTAAATTCTAACTTGTTCGCAATGGCCTCAAAAATAGATACAAGTGAACATTGTAGATCACCTTCAACCCATGGAAAGCCTAACTCCAGTGTGTGTGCATCTAGAACATAATATTGGGGTCTCTCTTAGGACTCAGTAGCGAGGAGTGTTCCCTCTTAGGAGTGTTTGTAAATATGATCTGAATTTCACATGTTTGTAAGCATGACTATGTTTATCTATGATTTTTTATTTTTCCAAAGCTGAATAATGCTTCTACTTGTGCAATTTGTTGAATTTCTGCATATGTTGAACTTTACAAACTTCCATTGCTGCTGGTATTAGTGGCTCAAGCCAACACCTCCCAATTGTAAAATTATTCAAAATCATTGTTTGAAAAATTATCTTGAAAAGGTTTTGCAAAAAGCTGTTATCCATCTTTTGAAGAATTTATATCTGAATTTGGAATCATCAGATGAAAAATCTTATTCTATAAGTGCAGGTCAGTTTGAATGTGATATAATTGCTTACTTATTTTCAGTATTTTTTTCAAGTCTAGGAGAGGTTGTGGTTGATGATATCTATTTGTATTTTTTTTGAATGTTGAAAACAAATCTCTGGCAGACTCATTGAAAAACCAACCTAGTCACAAGATTGTAATTATTGCCTTCTTCAGGTTCCAATCCTGGTTCGGATATATGATCATCTTTGAACAAATCCCAAGGATCCTCCTCTTTTGTGCTTGCAATATTTAGTGCGAATTCTTACCTCTGCAATTGGTTGTATTGTGGGGTGGCACATGGGAACTGGTGATCCCTCTAGCTGGAAGAAGATCCCCATCCTTATACAATCAGATAAGTTTCAGGGTCTCCTGCTATTTCTGCACAACCACTTCTAGATTACTGACCTTTATAGGTACATGCAGTGCCTCTACTTTCTTGTTTCCATTATATTTATGTCAATATTCTTTAAATTAAATGATAGCTATTGAGGATTTCTTGGAGAAAAGACAATAGATATTTTAGCAAGGAGAATCTCAGACTAGCCCATGATAGTATAAAATCCCAGCAAGACCAGCACCACAGTGAGTATGAATTTGAAGAGGGAGATTGCGTTTTCTTGAGGCTACACCTTTACAAGCAGAGGTCTCTCAAAGATAAAGGGGTGGAGAAACCTAGGCCTAAATACCATGTGCCTTATAAGTTTCTATAAAGGGTGGGACAAGATGCATATACTTGGGCTTCCATCAGGGTCATGAGTGCATAACCATTCATGTCTCATACTTGAAAAAAGTGGTATGGAATTTTATTTTAAAATTCAATCTTTTACCTCCCCTAAATGATAAATGACATATTCTTCTGATTCTAAGGTATTTTTTGGTAACTGTAGAAAATAATTTGAGGACTAAGGTACTGTTAGAATACCTCATTCAGTGGAAGGATTTTCCATTGGAGGATACCACATGGGAAAGACCTAAAATATCGCAACATCCAACACTAAATTTGTTTTGGAGCGAAGATGTTGAACCAGGGACTTTCTTTTTAGCTAAAGTTAAAACTGGGTGAATCATTGTATGATTCATACTGCAAACTAGTTGAAGTAGAAAGTCCACTCCCAAAGAGAAACACTTCCAATGGCTGTAGAAGAATTCTAGCATCTAATAGACTCTCCCACTATGAGTGCAATGTTGTGTTCTCTCCAACTGTGAGTGCAATGTTGTGTTTTGAAGGTCTGATTGGGCCTCTAAGACTTGTTGATTATATAAATGCTTGTTTACCACCCTATTCTCTTAATGCAAAATGATAAATTGCACCCCTGTGAAACAAACCCTTCCAGTTGTACTAGTCACCCATTGATGAGAGAATGGAGGATCTAGTGAACACACCATTATCTTTTGAAGATGCACTTGTTGCTTTGTTTGACCATAGTGATCAAAAATTCAAAGGCACATAAAAAAATTGTAAAAACATTGTTAGGAATCCCTAGGTTACACCCCTATCATCCTAAACTAGCCTAGCTACCATCCCCTTCAACCCTAGCCAACTTATCCCTCAACGCAAGGCCATTTGCATCACTGATTTGGCCTATAGAACTTAACAGCCTGTGTTACACTCACTTTGGATTGGATGCTTTCCCCCATGATCCCAAGGCCATAAACCTTCAATGCAAGGGCTCTAGGCTCCTTATTCAGCCATCATCATACCTCTCATCCCTCCATAAACTCTTAACTGTAGATTCATAAAGGAGGAAACCATCACCATATTTCCTTAGCTCATTTGACCTTACACCAACCTACCAACATCCGTTTGACACCTAAGCTATAAACTCTCAAACGTTGCACACCCTAGGCCCTAATATAGTCCCAAATATCACTGTTGGTTTAAATTTGTCTGGTTTGTCTTCCCATAATTCCATCCTACCACACGGCACCTACTTTATTATGATTGTGTTCTCAGCCAACCATCTATTGGACACCTAAAACATAAACACAAGAAGATCATAAAGCTTTACCATATGATCTATTTTGGATCCTTATTTAATGGTAAAGATCAGTATTATTAATCTTTGCAACTTGTTGGAATTCTTCCCATAAGCATGACATATGTATTTATCCTTTGACTGGGCATCTTGAATAACACTTGTCATCATATTTATCTTGCGTACTATCATACTAAAAATTGCATTCTTAAGTTGAAGATTTTTATTTTGATTTTCATTGGCATTTGGCATACCTGGGTATTATCTCTTTCCCACAGTGATACTTGGCATACATATTGATTAATTGATTTCTTCTATTATCAGTATAATTTCTTAAGTGTAAGTTTAGTATTGGCAACTTTCCCATAAATGAAATCTGAACTGCATATCACTACCTTGCAATTACAATACTGACATTGGGATTGTGTTTATACTTGGTGCAAAAACTTTGGAATCCTTTTCATCACTCTTGAAGTAAATAAATTGGAGATAGCATGCATATTGAAACATAAGAAGAGCTACAATTTCCAACAACAGTACATGCTATGACAGTCATATGGAAAGGCTTGCAATAGAAGCATATGAAGTTTCCATGGTAATTCCAGTAAGAAACCTTATAAATGTAGTTCTTAGAGAATGTTAGTCAATTGGTTTTGACTGCTATGTTGTCATTTTTCCATTGAAAAGGTGAAAACAGCAGCTAGGATTATGGAGGGTGACGTAGGTAAAGCACTTTGTCGTGAAACTATAAGAATCAATCCCGTTGCGCTTGTAATGGGAACAAGAGGACTAGGGATAATCAAGAGGTAAGACCCTTTTATTTTGAATACTCTGCATCTCCTTGTAATCTTAAAGTTGTGTTTAAAAGTTAGAGCATATCTGAAATGCGAGTATGTTATTTTTGGTTCAAATGTTTTGTTGTTTCTAACATCTTCTATGGTTTGAAGTGTATTGCAAGGGAGTGTGAGTGAGTACTACTTTCACCATAGTAGCTTCCCTGTAGTGATTGTTCCTCCCAAAGGTAAAGTTCATTTACATTTTGTTTTCTCCTTATCAAATTGAAAGTAGTTGTTATGCATGGAGGTCTAGACCTGCATACAACATTCTATTTTCATACAGAAACTTGTATCCAAATCATGTTGTTGGTTTTCAAAAGGATTCAACCTGCAAAAAAGTAGCAGTAAATATAGTTTCACAATCAAGTGTGTCATTTATCATGAAGTCTATGAATAGAATAACGATATAACCATGATTATAATAACCAATCATAGTAGTTCAATAATATTATCATCAAACAAAATAATAGTAATGAAATAATGAAAACAATAGCAACATACACACTATAGTGTTTGGTCGAGCTTGTGCCAATAGAGTTTCTAAGCTATAAAGACTAGGAAATCCAGTGTGTTAATGCAATATAGTAACATGGTGTGAATGAGTCAGATATGCCGAAAAGACTAGGCACTTGTGCTTCCCCTCGTTCTTGCTTATGCCATTCTCTTGCTACTTGTGCTTCACCTTGATCTTGCAGACAAGATTATTTTACCTTATACAAACGACTAGTCTGAGTGACTCTGAGATCTAGCTGCCTCCATTCAGGATGGTACAAGAAGTAGCAGTGAAGTCTAAAGAATTGATTTCTCCCTTCAATTGTCCAATTTTTGGTTCTACATATATAAAAGTATTCTTACAATTTCCAGAATCCATAGCATTTACTTTCTTATTGATAATAACACCTTTATTGGTTTTATGTCCAATCTATCCACCTACAATATGTTTGTCTTATTTGAGCAAGGAAAATTTTTGTGACTTAACATCATAGTAGTTTAATATACTTAGGTCATGATTCTCTCTAGTTCTGCAGAGAGAAGGATGCACAAATTTTAGATGTTGCACTTGGTCTATATGGATTTTGTGATAATATTGTTTTCATAGTTTAACACCCTACCCTCCCTTCTTTTGGAGCAAGTTGTAACTCACTTCTGAATAGCTTGTGCTGATCAATTTATGTGTTGGATGATCATGTTCCATATCACATTTTGAATCATTACAAGAGTTTTTTTAGAGTTGGTTAAATATATTTGGGCTTCTATTTAAACTTACCTTCTTTTGTACCATAGATGATTTCACACTGATAAGAGTTCTATTTCATTGTGATATGCTTCAAAGCACAGATTCAGATGATGAGGTGTTGTTTGATGCCACACAAGGTCTAATGGAAAGGCTTGCAATAGAAGCATATGAAGTTTCCATGGTAATACCAATAAGAAACCTTGTAAATGTAGTTCTTAGAGAATGTTAGTCCATTGGTTTTGACTGCTATGTTGTCATTTTTCCATTGAAAAGGTGAAAATAGAAGCTAGGATTATGGAAGTTGACGTAGGTAAAGCACTTTGTCGTGAACTTGTAAGAATCAATCCCACTACACTTTTAATGGCAACAAGAGGACTGGGGATAATCAAGAGGTAAGACCCTTTTATTTTGAATACTATACATCTCCTTCTAAACTTAAAGTTGTGTTTAAAAGTTAGAGCATATCTGAAATGCGAGTATGCTATTTTTGGTTCAAATGTTTTCTTGTTTCTGACATCTTCTATGGTTTGAAGTGTATTTCAAGGGAGTGTGAGTGACGACTACTTTCACCATAACAGCTTCTGTATAGTGATTGTTCCTCCCAAAGGTAAAGATCATTTACATTTTGTTTTCTCCTTATCAAATTGAAAGTAGTTGTTATGCATGGAGGTCTGGACCTGTATACAACATTATGTTTTCATATAGAAACTTGTATCCAAATCATGTTGTTGGTTTTCAAAAGGATTCAACCTGCAAAAAAGTAGTAGTAAATATAGTTTCACAATCAAGTGTGTCGTTTATCATGAAGTATACAAATAGAATAACGATATAACCATGTTTATGATAAACAATCGCAGCAGATCAATAATATTATCATCAAACAAAATAACAGTAATGAAATAATGAAAACAATAGCAACACACACACTATAACACACTTGGATTTAAATGGGAAACCTGAGTAGGAGGAGTAAAACCCACTGTCGAAATGGCATAGGTTGGTTAAATTTTGGAGAATAAGAGTACACTAGTACAGCTAATAGCATAAGTTTGTAATGGAGATAATAGCTAACCTATTCAGCTTGGGACTAGGTCTCTACATAGCCTAAGGTTATTGACAATATCAATAGATTGATCAATGACCCTATCTAATGGTTTGTTTGATCTTGACAATATTTATCATGTACTTTATTTATAAATTATTACATTGTTTGCATCGATACCATATGGGCTTTACTTACAAAAAATGGGGTGAATTCCCACAAAATAGGCTTATATAACACTGAACATTATATTTATCTGAATGTCTAGATTTCAAAATATTCTACCAACTCTTATCTCTTTTGTGCTATTTTTACAGAGGTCGGTGACCAATCAGTATTATAGAAATCCGGCTAGATCTCTATTTCACATGGACACAAGGAAGCATGCTTGCATTTGGTATGATTTTAGTGCCAGTATCAGGTGATGGCGGACTAATATATTTGTAGAAATTGATTGTTTGTATGTATTGAGCACAAGTGATTCTAAAGTTTATAAGATCAAAAGTTCATATTTGAAGGAAAATTTATCAGATCAAAAGCACAGGCCATGACTGATGATATTGGGGCTGTTTCAAACAATTTTACCACTGGTATGCAGATATTACATTCCTATAAGTCTTTTACTATTAGGAAATCTAACTGTCCAACATGCCAAATGAGTTCAAATGGAAAAAAAATAACAAGCACTAGTTCTTTTTAGATTCGTGATTATAATTCATAGAAGTATTTTTTTGCATATACTAGTATATATGATTTTATTCCAAAGTGGCTAGGTTGTATGGGTTTGGTTCATGTATGAATGTCATTGTGTTGATATGGCATGTCACTAGGATATATATGTATATATAGATAAAATTCATGAAATTTTTTGAGTGAATATAAAGTGAATTTTCCAGAGTCTAGAGTCCAAGAAAGAAGAACTCATGAATTTTTTTGATTATATATAAATATAGAGGGAAAATATGATGGTTGTTGGCTTGATGCCTGAACTATGTCATGAACACTTTGAGACTGAAAATTTAAAAAGAACTTTTTATAATTTTCATTTGTTTATATACAAATATATGTTTGAAACAAGGACAAGGTAGGCATGTAGGAAATTGGGAATGTTGATGCTATTTGATGGGTTTTGATTATACTAGTGGTTGAGTATAACATCAGAATAGTTTGATGGGGTTCTAAATCATTCATTAGTTTCCATAGTTGTCATGTCATTCACTAACCACATGACATATAGGGGTGAACTCCTTCACAGATTGCACTATGTATGCAGTTTTCTACCTGTGCAGTCGAGCATAATTGTTTTGTGGATTCGTTGATTATCTTTCCTGTTGAAATCCATTTCCTTGTTTAGAGCTGATTTTTACTTTTCTTAGGTACTAAATAGTTGTAGATTTATCCATTCAAGTTTAATTTTAAACAATTCTTAAATTGAATTTGTTAGATTAGATTTTATTATTTTGCACATGATCTTGGTTATTTTTGTTAGCTATTGAACAAGATAAATCATTTGCTTCATTGTTTTTCTACTTTACAAGTGATATTTTTTTATTGGATTTTGCAGGAGTGAGCTTAACTTATAAGTGGGCCATTGAGTATGAAGAGCCTCCTATTGAATATTTTCCATTCAGTATGAAGAACCCGATGTTAAGGCTTTCAAGCTGCTAAGTGTGGTTTTGAAGCTGTTGACGTGGGATCTAAGTATGGTTTAGTGCTGAGTATGGTTTTGAAGCTATTGATGTGAGATCTAAGTATGGTTTTGCAGCCAAGTGCAAGTATGATGGTTTAGCCATTGTAATATTTTGAAAAGTGATGATTTTTTTGTAAAGTTATATGGAAATTAATATGAGTATTTCAGAAAAAACTCATATTTATTGTAATACTTTTGACATCTCATATAATATAATTTGTGGTTTAAAACTTATATATATGGTTGTACTTTATGTTCTGTACTAATGTTGTAATTATTAACTAACTAATGTGACATTGTATGATTTACATGTGTAATAGATATTATTTACAAGTGTTATAATTAATTATAATGTGACATTGCATAATTCACAAGTATATTAGATGAGAATAAATGTATGATTCTTTTTTTTAAATTAAAGATAATATCATATTAAAAATTTATATTGATTAATAATGGACACCATTCAAACAACTAAAATATAATGACCACACATAAAGCGACTAAAAATGACTAAATTAGTGACCAATAATTGAGAGATATGTGACCAAACAATGAGATATAAATGACAAAAAAATGACCAAAATTTGCATATCAATGACCAAAAAACAGTTTTGGTAGCTAATTTATGGTCTTTTATTACGCGACCAAATTTGGTCATATTCTAGCTTGTCATGTGGTCATTAATTTGGTCATAAATGTGGTCATATAATTAGTCATAAATGTGGTCATTAATTTGGTCATAAATGTGGTCATATAATTTGTCATTGATTCAAACACATGACCAAATCAATGACCAAATATATGACCAAATTAATGACCAACCGACAAGCTATAAATGACCAAAATAAAAATGACCAATTTTGGTCGCATAATAAAAGACCGTAAATTAGCCACCAGCGATCGCCAAACCAAAAGTGGTCATTGATATGCGGATTTTGGTCATTTTTTTGGTCAGTAATCTCTCATTTTCCACTAGTGCAACGTCCAAGTGAATCTTAAAGAAGCACAATACTGCCAAAAAAGTTATGCAGATCGAACACGAAAAGATAAGTATTTCGAAATAGGCGATCATGTTTACTTGAAAGTAAAATCCAAATGAATCTTGTTGAGCTTGGGTAGGCGGGGTAAGTTAGCACCTAGATTTTGTGGACCTTTTGAAATACTGGCCAAGAAAGGGCCAGTGGCATATGAACTAGAATTTCCCATGCATGTAAGAGTTCATAATAATTTCGATGCATATTTGTTAAAGAAATATGTTTATGATACTAAACATACTGTTGATTGGTCCCTGTTACATGTGGAATTTGAAGGGAAGTTTTCCCCTAAGCCTACTCATATAATGGACAAGAGAGAGGTGGAGCTTCGAAAGCACACTATCGTCCATTTAAAAGTGCAATGGAGGAACTTTGATGTTGATGAGCCTAATTAAGAGAATGAATCTACCATGAGAAAGACTTACCCCGCTTTGTTTCATGATGTCATTCCGAGTCCAGAGAACAACAGGGACGATGTTGTTCTAAGTGGGGAGGGATGTAATATACCAAATTTTGGACCTAACACTTATAGGCATGTTCCTATTGATTATGATGATTATCTTGATGTTTTATTTTTATACTGGGTCGAAGACCCCACTACATTGAACATGATGATTTTTTTTACATATTGAGCGTAAGCCAATTATTGATGATATATATATGCTTGTTTGTGTTGGGCGTGGACCATGAAGCATGTGATTAATGACATGTTTTGTGTTGAGCGGGAAGCTCTGGAGCACTTGAGTGATTGATGATTTGTGTTGAGCAAGGAGCTCTGGAGCACTTGAGTGATTGATGATTAGTATTGAGTGAGAAGGTCTAGATCACATGAGTACTTACGTTTTTGTTGAGGGAGAAGCTCTGGAACATATGATAAGTTAATTGGAAGTGTTGGGCATAAGCTCTAGAGCCTTCCATATTGATGTTGAGCATAAGCACTAGATCATCTAATCCTTGGCCATTGTATCCCTAGTTGTATCGTACAAGTACATCCTAGCATTAGTGTTGAGCGAAGAGCTCTTGAATTACACTAAATTGTAACTCCATGTTAAAGCATTGAGTATGGGATCTAGTAAGCGCTAGGGGTTACTGAAAAGAATTTAATAACTTTTGAGTGAAAATGACTCAAGAAAAATATTTATCTCATCTTACTTATTTATAAGTGATTAAATGAAATTTTGAATTTCTGTATTCTCATCAGGTACTAAAGAGCTACCACGTTATATGAGGAAAATCCAACAAGCAAGGATGTTTAGAGTTTCCTACCCTAGTATACCTAAACCATCTACCTACTTGACCTTAATGAAGAAGTGTCATTAAGTCTAGGGATCATGGTATATGATGCCCAAAGACAAATGTCAACAAGTGTTATAATATTATGTACTTTATACATGGTATGTATAAACAATTGAATATAATTACAATGCTAATGGTGAAAGAGAAATGAAAATCTCCATCCAATTATTATTTATCATGTAAAGATAATAAATAGTCGAAAACATAAAAAGTCAAATTAGGAACTAGTAGAAAGTTCCTAAGTTAAAATATTAATAATTACCCAAAGTAATTGAAAAGGGTTAAATCAAGAAACCAAAGTTTCTTGATTTAACTCTCCCTTTGACTGAAAAGTATGTCTATAAAGACTCAAGCTAAGGAAATGCTTGGGGTTTTGATCTATCATTAGAAGAGTCATTTTTATGCCTGTTTTCTCTCAAGTAATTATTGGAGAACATTTTTCTTCGAAGTAAAAAGGATAACTGATCCAGATATGATATAACAGATAGGAAACCCTACCTTAGGAGCTCTAAGCTACTTACATGTTGGATTCCAGCTCAGGGGGTTCCTGATTTAAACCAGCAATAGTTTCGGATCATCGTTGGGTGGAACATGGTAGTTCCCAAGTGATTTGATCATCAAAAACAGAGGCCAGATCTGTCTTGGATTGTTAATGATGGTTATTTAAAGTGTGTAGGTTCAGCCATTGAAGGAGATTCAAAACATTACATGTATGAAATCCTAATATGTATAATTCATTTCTAGCATAGATGCTGGATTCTTTAGGTAAAGGTTCATATTGTATGTCCGACCCTAGAAATGGTTGTTCTATCTATATCTGCCAGGGGTTTAGATTTATTAAAGTATAACCATAGGATAAATATTATACCTCATGTTGATTTCACCAGGGTTTGTTCAATTAAGTTTGTTTCTATATTTATCTTCATTAATTAAACTATGTTTAATCAAAACTAGTTTTTGTTTGAGATTGCTAATTAGTTGTTGTTTTAACCTTACTTACTCTACTCACATATTCCATTTGTCAGTTGTAGATTTAAATAGATTAATCTTAGAAGTAGGTTCTAAATACATTTATGTATAACTTACAATCTAGAAAACCTAAGGTACTATCTATAAACTGAACTACTATGTATATATATAAACATATATAGACATCAAACATACACAAATCCAAATACTATCTATAATTACTCTACACTAAAATATAAGATAAATAAACCATTAAGACCTTTCAAGGTGTGCACCATTAATACCTGTTAACTACTAAATCATTCCATTAAATAAACATCATCATAGATAAATAAACAAGAAGTATCGCGAACATTCTTTTGTTCTGATATTACATCTATGTTCCTACACTAAATCACTCATAACTATTAATTATAAATTAACCAAGTAAAACATTTATAAACAAATTAAATAACTCTGGAATTTTAAACAGAGGTCACGATATCGAACCCTGTGGGTTCACGAACCCAAGTTGCATGCCTCTATAAAAAAAACAAAACATTTATACATAAACAGTAACCAAATTTCATAACTCTGTAAGTCATCCCATATAACGAATTAAACACCAGATAAAAGCATACACAAGAATCTTTTCCATTTTAATAAACCATATCTAATTCTCTACACATTTCCAATAATTACAAAGGTGAATAGGAATTGAGTCCTATGTGTATCCAAACCCAATATGCATCCACCTAAAAATAAAACTCATTACATCAACCAAGAACAAGATTCAAACCCTGAGGAGTAATTGTTTACAATAATCCTAGCTACGCTTTACACATGATTTATGCCAACTTGAAATAATAAATCAAATACATTCGCTAAAGCGAGGTCATAAGACCTTAGCTCTGGCCAATGCTATAGCACGGCCTTGGCCACTATTACTAATCAAATACAAATTCCATTTAAAAGGAAGTCTACAATGACGAAATCCATTATGGGTTTATACCCATGACTCTGTTCCAATTTACCTTACATATTAATTAACAAAATAAAAACAAAGAAAACATCCATCTGAAGCTATGCACAACATTCACCCAAGCCATGAATTAGCAAATAAAATACATAGTATGGATATAAACAAAAAACTAACTATGCTCAGTGATTTCACCTACGAGAGGCGTCATGGGTCAGACTCATGGTTTCTCCACACTCCTTAATTCATCAATTAAATTGACACAGTAAAGGACTGAACAAATCAAGATTTACATGGCATGGCCTCAAGCCATGCACTTTCAACTACTACATTAAAGATCTAATTAAACCACGTAAATTTGCAGTCCATAAACAAAGGAAAATTTTCATATTTAACCCATAGAGCAAACAAATAATGCATCAATAATCCATCACATACACAGTAAGCACATTAACCATTGTCATTTTCATAAACACACAGTATATATATTTATACAGTAATGTCATTATCGCAGTCAATTTTTACACAGTCGCACCATGGGATTTGGCACCATTGCAAGCAATGGTGATGCCTAGGAATGAAAGCCCCAAAATCCCATAATATGATTTACATAAATGAAAATAAATACACAGATCCTGTGAGAGCACAAGTTTTCTCCATGGCCAACAAACGCCATGATAACCAGGGATAATTTTAGGGGCGAAATTTAGCCCATGGGCTATTTTTAGGGGTTTTTCTCCAAAAAGAGATTCGCCATTTTGCATTTTTTGAATCCCTCTTCTGCCCAATTTTCATGGGGTAAACGTTTTTTCCCCTAAAAATCCCCAAATTAGTATATAAATGATATAAAATCCTTGGAAATTAAAATATTTTTTGAAAAATATCGCCAAACATTTTATAGTTGGTGTTTTAAGAATTAGTAAGACTCATTAACATTTATACACTTTTAAATAAGTATGGTTCCTTAAAATCATCCCTGATGATAACATTTTAAAAACCTAATTTTGGTAATGCAGGCCCGAAGGCGAAACAAAACCCCACTGTAAAACCCCCAACCCAACTACGAAGTGAAAGCTCAATCTTGCCCTAAGGCCGAGAGATGACAAGTGTAGACCTTACATGGAGGCTTACCATGCACCATTGTTGTTTCATCCTTATACTAGCAACCAAGATCGAACCATTAGAACATATCCACATTGCGTTGTCATCTGCAACCACAACCCAAACAATGACTGTTGAGAAGTATGAACTCCATCAAGCTACAAACAAATACCATGATGAGATAAGAGCCACAGTGCAGACATACCTCTATCAACCAATCCATAGCCTCCATTCGCAACGTAGATCCATAACCATACCGTTAACAAGCAAAATTAAATGACCCAAGTAAATCATGAGCCAAGCCCTAATATTGGGCTACCACAAAAACCAAAGTTCATTGATGGCACTAGCTAGTATCCAATATCAAAACCAAAATCCCACTTTTCCATAGTTAAGTTTTGGTGCAAAACATTGGACTCTATTCCCATGCAAGGCTTAAACTCCAATGTATATGGTTCAACCATATAGTATGTTCACCACCCCAAATCATATCACAAGGTTTAATACATTTCAAGGTTCTATTTAGTTCATGGTATGCACTAGTCCAACGTCAAATATACAAGGCATAAAGTAATATAGGTAACATGTAAACCATAGGCTTAAAGCCTTAACACAATTCACTTTCCCTAAGCTTGATGCTTAGTAAACATGGCATATGAAATATGCCATGTTAATAATTAACCTTTATAAAAATTAAAGGTCTAGTTTTCAAGCAAAGTTGTAACCTGCAAATAGAAAACATAGGTTATATTAATATTTTTAAATAAAATAACATAGAACATAAATATACTAAGATATAAGAGACGCAACATAAACCCAAGTGAAGTGCAAGTAGTACATAAGAAATTTAGCTATGATAGCTAAATTGATGAAAATAGTATTTACCTAGTTATAAATTTGACTTGATAAGGAAGCATAGAAACAAGCAGCAGGTCTATTTAGGATCAAGATATTCAATGCTCTTTAAATAAGTCTCGATTGCAAATGATGATCTGCAAATAAAACAAAGGAGGCACCTTAGTTCGAAGGAATAAGTAAGCGTGTAGATAAGTAAAAATGTTTACCCCTCCGACCATCATGGGAGAATGAGTCCCGCCACTCTGCCCACTTTATTTCCACAAACAAAGTTAAGTTAGGACTTCTAAAATAATGATTAATACTATGCGGAAAGGAGGAAGCATAAAATCAAGTAACGACACATACGCGACAAATGTACAGTCATAAGAACTAAGCAATAAACAACAATACGACCTCGTAACTAAAATACATCAATAATAATGACTAAAAGTAAAATGACAGAACGTAAGAACAACTTATGAGTAAATAGTGGTACATGTAGTGTACGATATATGCCTGCAAGTGAAATAATCTTTCATATAGGTAGTTTTACTAGCCTAATAAAAAAAATTATTTTCAATTTTTGGGGACATTATACCTCAAAAATTGAAAATAAAAAAAAATTATTAGGCTAGTCAAAACTACCTATGCAGGACATTATTTGAACTTGCGGAATGTGGCTTGATTATGGAATGCTACGGCGTGAGGTGGNAAAATTGAAAATAAAAAAAAATTATTAGGCTAGTCAAAACTACCTATGCAGGACATTATTTGAACTTGCGGAATGTGGCTTGATTATGGAATGCTACGGCGTGAGGGGGAAGACTTAAAAACGAGTCCTATAGGATTCGTCTCAATGATTTATAAATAGAAGGACCCTACAGGAATGGATCATGGGTCGTTTATGGTTGTGAGGGTTTATACTTGTAAGGATTCAATTTGGTATTAACACCTATAGGAATTCATCTTGGAACCTCAGTGTATTTAAATTTTAATGAATGTTGTACATGATATTGTGGTTGATTTATTATGTTGATATATTTTTTATGGCATTATCTAGTTTGTCATTATTAAAGGCTACTCAAAACTACCTATGCTGGACATTATTTGAACTTGCGGAATGTGTCGTACTTGGTTTACCATACCGTAATGTCATAATTTTTTCTTATGTTCTTCTTTCATATTTCTTAATGCGGTTATTTAATGTATTACTAATGTTTTCATAATGTTGATTACTATTTTTTATGTGGTTATGCATCGATATGTATGTTAGTGATTTTATTACATACTCATTGGTTATAAAGTTGATAACTGTCGTATACACAATTCTAACTTAACTTTGTTACTTGGAAAAAGGGTGGAGTGGCGGGACTTGGTTTCCCTTGTAACAGCCTAAGAGGTAACTATTTTATAATTTTCATATTGGGCTTACTTAGTTCTTATGAACTAATGCATTTCTTTCCACTTTGGGTGTAGGTTCACTTAGCGATGGAAAGTGCTTATATAAGCTTGACAAGCTACGCTGTCATTTTTCGTCACTAGCACTTAGTTTTACAGATCTATCTGAGTGGATATATGCTGGTTTTTTAGATGATATTTATACCATGCAGGATGGTGTACTATCCTATATTTCACTGGTTATTATTGCTATGCTTACAGACTCCAAGATAGTGACTTGGTCACTACTTCACTTAGTATTCATGTGACACGTACTTACTATGGTAAAAAGACTTATGACTTTGTTCATACTCTAACATAGTTTTATTATATGGTGTTAATAGTTAGAATAATATTGTAAAAACCTTGACCCAAATTATTCCATGGAATATTTCATATGCAATGGACTTATGGCTTAACCTTATGTAAGTCGATGCATAAATGGGGTTTTACAATTCACGTTGTTTTGGAAGAAGGTTTTATATGGTGGCATGAACTATACGATTATGGGTTTTGAAAGTGCTATTGGAGGCCATGGTGGCGACATAAATGCACATGGGAAAATGTGGCATCCAATCTTAGGGATTGGCTCATTGCGTTGGTTTGGTCATTTGTAGTCTAGCTGCTTCTACTCTGTTCCTACGCGGTGTAATGGGGTGAAGCTACGATAGGTTAATAGGTACATTGATAGTATGGTTTAGTAGAATTATTGTGTATGTTCATATTGTTTGCAATGCATACTCCTCATCGTGGCTTGTCTTGCATCTACAGGTTGCATGGTATGAAGGGCTCGTTGTCGTGGGTTTCCCTGTGTTCAAAATCCACCCCCAATACGGGTAAGCTCTGTTTGTACAAATTAAAACTTGTCACTCTCTCGCGTGGTTGTTGTGAATGTGTTTTGAAATCGTTGGGGGTTTGAAAGTTTGGTTTTGGGTTTTAATGGAAGCCTCCTTGAAGAAGAAATTTTTGTGTAAAGGTTGTAAAGCATCATAGATGTGTTAGGATTTAATATAGTTTGTCATTATTAAATGGTTTGATTTTCTATCCATGTAATGGATTTACTATATTGATTATTTATTTACTACATACGATTTTGTGGATCTAGTTAGTATAATAAAATGTGGTTTGATTTAATGTGGATTAGATATTATCTAACCTTGGTTCTTCGTCGAAATATATATAGACCCTCAGAGTTTTTCGATGGGTTTCAGTTTAGCTTTAATACTTTGATTTTATGATTATTCTTAAGTATAGAATAGTTTATTTATAGTATTGCTTCATTTAGAATATTGTTCTCTTTATACTTGATATAATGTAAATGATTTATTTATTAGGTTTTGTTTACTATATTAGTTAACTATATTTTATATTTAGGGTTTGTTTATAACTTAACCTGAAATAGTATTCTATTCCTAATATTAGGTCTGTTGGCAATATGAAATATGCCAGAAGAGTTCATAGGTAAATAACCATATAGGAATTGTTAGACTAATTTATAAGTTTTCTAGGAAAACAAAGTTGATGTTGTAAATAAATGCGGAACTAAGTATAGCAGAAATAAACCTAAATAATTCTTACATGGGAATTCATTTGCAGGCATAAGGTTATAAATAAAATATAAACCTTAAATATTTTGACATGTAAACATTTCTAAACATAGGGTTATAAATATAACATAAACACTTGCATATTCTAACTAGAAATTATACTAGATAATGAATAGGAAGTCAAGAACCTCATACCTGAAAGGTGAAGCTATTCCAATCACTAAGACCTACACACTCAATTACCTAGCATTAACAATTCATAGGTAGTTCTGACCTTTGTACCGATGACCAAATCACTTGTAAACTACCACGTTCTACCCAACCATGACCTGGAACTGTTCATGGTTTTAATCTGGATCCCCTCGAGCTGGATCCAACATGAAAGTAGCTTAGAGCTCCTAAGGTGAGGCTTCCCTAACTGGTATATCAAACCTAGATCAATTCTTCTTTTTCCTCTTAGAAAAATGTTCTCCAAGAACTCTCTTGAGAATAATCAAGTAGAATAATGACTCCAAAATTATGGAGGAGATCCCCAAGGCTCTATTTTGCTTGAGACTTTATAGACATACTTTTCGGTCAAAGGGGAAGTTAAATCAATAATCATTTGATTTCTTGATTTAACCCTTTTTAGTTAATTTAGGTACTTTTAATATTTTAACTTAGGAACTTTTAACTAGTTCCTACTTGGAGTTTTGTAGGTATTATAATATATAGTTTTCTTTTAGTAAAAATAATAATAGATAGTGTTTTTCCTTATTTCTTATATTATTAATATTATTACTATGCTTACTCTTTATACATATAATGTATATATAATAATATGTATTATTTGTTAAAATTTGTCTTTGGGTATCATGTGTTATGATCCCTAAACTTATCACACTTTCTTCATTAACGTCATCAGGTAGCTGGTTAGGTCTACTAGGATAGGAAACTCTAAACATCCTTACATGTTGGATTCCCTCGTATAACATGCTAGTTCTTCCATACTTGATGAGATACACAAATTCGATATTTCATTTAATAACTTATAAATAAGTAAAATTAGATCAATATTTTAATCAAGTTGTTTTCACCCGAAATCATTAATTTTTTTTAGTAACTCCTAGCTACCTTATCCAGATCCCATACTCAACGCTAAAAACAGGGAGTTACAAACTTAGTGCAATTCCAGAGCTCCTCGCTCAACAGTAATGCTAGGATGTACTTGTAGAATACACCTAGGTATACAATGGCCAAGTATCTGTTGTTCCATATTTTATGCTCAAAATCAACATGGAAGGCTCCAGGTCTTATGCCCGACACTTCCAATTTACCTTTTCATGTGTTCTAGAACTTCATGCTCAACACAAATGTCTCAAAATTCATGTGCTCTAGAGCTTCTTTCTCAACACAAAACATCAATTTACCCATGTGCTCGATAGATCTTCTCTCAACACAAAACATCTCATAAACCATGTGCTCCAAGGTCCACGCCCAACATAAGCAAACATATAAATATCATATCCAATTGGCTTATGCCCAATATATCGAACAAATCATCATGTTCATATGTAGTGGGGTATTTGATCCATTATATCAAAATAAAACATCAACGTAATATAATAATCAATGGGGCTAATTCTCATAAGTGTTAGGTCCAAAATTTAGGATATTACATTCCTCCCCATGTATAACAACACCGTCCCTAGTGTTCTACGGACTCAGAATGAAATCATGAAACAAGGAGGGGTAATCCTTTCTCATGGTGGCTTCATTATCCCAAGTAGCCTCATTGTATTTTGAAGTGATTCCTTCTACTTTCAACTGGACTATGGTGCACCTCTTGAGCTACACCTCTCTCTTGTCCAATATGTGAATAGGTTCAAAGGAAAATCCCCTTCAAGTTCCACCTATAATAAGGACAAATAAATCACATGTTTAGTATCATAAACATATTTATTTAATAATGATGCATGGAAAACATTATGTACTCTTATGTGAGCAGGTAAACCTAGTTCATATGTTAGTGGCCCTCTATTGTCTAGTATTTCAAAATATTCACAAAATATAGGTGCTAGCTTACTGCACCTTCCCAAGATCAACGACCTCTGTTTTGCTTTTACTTTCAAGTAGACATGGTCTCCTATTTGATAATTTTTATTTTTATTTTTCTTATCCATGTAGCTTTTATGGAGGTATTGTGCTTCTTTAAGGTTCACGTGGACCTTGATAACCAACTGTTCCAATTCCTTTAACAAGTTGGGCCCTAGCATGAGCCAATTCACCAGGCTATACCAAGTAAGTAGTAATATACACTTTCATCCATAGAGTACCTTAAAGGGACTCATCTTGGCGGAAGTCTGGTATCCGTTGTTATATGGAAACTCTACAAGATGCATGTAATATTCCCACTTAGTGGGGTTGTTCATGACATGCATCCTAAGCATGTCCTCAACAATCTGGTTTACCCTTTCTGTCTCCCCGTCTGTTTGGAGGTGATAATGTAATATTCCAAAATTTCAAAAAAAAATAAAATTTTTCTTATGACAATAAATGTTTACAATCGACACTTAAGAGGCACATTTAACTATTAATAGTTAACGTATTAAGGTCTAAACTAGATCTGAAAACCTGACTCCTTTATTAAATTATCTTTCTGCATACTTAATTATTTTCTTCATAATTCATAAATAAAGATTGTTTTAGCAGGTGATGATCTGTAGTAACATGAGTTCAAACATATGTTTGTTTACTATGTACTAAAGTTGCTTTACTGTTTGTAAGCATGAAGGAACTTCAGTTCATGTCTCAGGATTACTTAGCTTTTTAGCTAATGCCGTGAGATGATGCTTCTTGTACAAGGCCTTTTTATAGATAAGACGTTTTTATAATCCAGTTTCAGGATCGAGATTAATTATCTCAACTAGCATAAATAAATTCTAGAATATTTGTTTAAACTTACAGCTTAAGCAAAAGAAGGTATCGTCAATTTTGTGTATTTTCTTTTTGTTTATTTGTTCATAAGAGTAAATACTTGGAAATTAAATCACAACATAGGAAATAGATGTTTTCTATTTAGTTTTTACTATAACTTGTACATCATATTTTTATCCAATTATTGTTACATGATTTCAGCTTTTACTGTGACTTTTCTTTTACCTCCTCGAGGTTCTAGGAATTTCTTCTACACTGTTAATAGGGTAAGAAGTCTTCTTCAGTTGGGGTTTACTATGAAAAACCAGTGCAATACCGTGTGGCCAAAGTTGAAACTCTGTAGGTAAAGTCATTAATTCTTTGTTTTTTTTTGCCATAAGTTTTACTTCTTATTATTGGTTTTTCCTTTAAGTAAAGGATTAACAAAAAAATATAATTTACAATGCATGTTTTCCACAGGTGTTTCTAGAAGCTGGGTGGCATAAAAAAATTTAGTAGGAAGTTCTCCATGCTACTCTACCAACTGGTAAGCCTCGGTTCTTTCCTGAGGTTCCTCCTGCAATGATGTGTGGGGTTAAGGGTGATACTCTTCCACCGAGATGAGAATTCCTTATTGTGGTTATAATGTACGTTGTTTAATTGGAAAGGCCATGTGGTTGTGACTTAAATGTTTTGAAGAAATACTTGCAAGTCCGTTTGGTCGTAACTTGATTTACGGTAATACTTTTTGGGAGAGGACATTAGGCCATGACTTCGTTGCAAACTGCTATGGTTTTATTTTTAAATTAAGTTGGTCTTTTTAATTCGTCAGCTTGTTTAAAATGATAGCCGTAAGGCTCGACCAGTGGGTTTTTAAAACTGATAAAGAATAGAGACAGTTTGTTTTTGAAAAGAACCTGAGTTATTTTAATACATTTTGCAGCATTTTGGAATTATAGTCTTTGATTCTAAGGTGTTTTACATTGATATATAAAAAAAAATGTATTTTATTTAAATATTAATACAGGGTTGCCTTATTATGAAATGTTGGTAGTAGATATGTATTTTTTCTCGGTTGTAGGGTTCGACCCCGTGACCTGGTCTAAATTGTTATTTTCATAAATTAGTTTTTAATTTATGTTTTTAGGTTATAATTATAACTTTGTGTAATTTTAATAAAATTATACTCTATTGTGTAGATATTGATTTGGATTATTCCATTTATCTTTTCTTGTTTTATTGCAATATATAAACAATAAACAATATATTACTCTTTTCTGTGAAATTTTCTCTTTAATATAAGGAATTTATGATATAGATAATTGCATTTGTATAAATGCAGAATTTATGCTTAAAGAAATTCTGGCTAAAACTGCAATAACCCTATTCTGGAAAAGAAAGTCATAGTTGACAGTTTCCCTAAATTAGGGTTTTGTATAATTTTATTTATTTATTTTAAAATATCTACGGATTTAATATTTAACTGTAATGTGTTTAAATTTTGATCCTTACTTACAATAGTAAAGGAATTACCTATGTGTTAATGCCAAACCTATGTGATGACTATACTTCATTTTTACTATATATTAACTATTCATGCTTATGCTATTTTTTTTTGTTCCTAATATTTAATAACTATGTATATTTATAATAAACTAAGCTTACAGCTAGTAATTTATTTACTGTGTTAAAAGGAGCACCATTACACATACTATGTACTGTTTTTTTTTAGGATCTTTCTTGAAGATAGTTTTGTTTATGTTTAAGTAAATGTATTCTAACTAAGGAAAATTCTCAAATAGAAAATATTTCTTCAATAGAAAATTCTCAAATAGTAATTTTAATAATATATGAAACAGACACATAAACATATTATTTCCTAAATTCATCCTTCTTGTTCCTAAGCTTTCATAGAGAAATTAGAAAGAACATGTAGAACCTATAAATATAGCAAAGGATACAACAACTTAAGGATCCCGTTCCTCCCAACCAACTCCTAAAATTTATCTGAACTACAAATGTTAATACCCCCGAGCTTGTCTACTCGTCCACCTGGTTCAAAGCAATGGGTGATAGAATTGGTTTAAAAACCTCTGCAAATCCACAAAGTAATAAGCAGTAATATTTCTGCATGTAGTAGTAAGAACTCAGCTCAAACTAGTTGTACTAGTTCATAACTTCAACATTTTTCACTCAAAAACTTCTGCTTGTCCCCTCCATCGAATTTCTTGTGCACTAATTTCACTCAGAAATTTTCACTAGTAAAGAATGAACATCCTCAGCTGAATTCAATGGGAAGTTTTATTAGCATGCCTAGGTCTTTTAGGTCAGTTTTCACTTAATGAGCCACCTGCTCTTGTTCCACTTTCTTGGGGAACATGACCACAAAAATAGGGAAGTTGCCTCTTCCAACAGCTAGAAGTAGTTTAAGGATGTTTCCAAGTGTCAATCTCCTCTCAACCCAGCCTATTCCACCAAGTGGCCATTAAAACACTCATTTAATAGACTCCTTAAGTTGTTGTCTCATATTTCATTATAAAATATTTAGCAATTATATGCAATTATCTTTGACCGCACTTGGTCATTAATTACAAACTTTATAATAAAATTAAAACATAATGTCTCCTAAAACATTAAATGTTTTTGCAATTTGGGGTATGTGACATACACACCCCCTTAAATATAACATTGTCCTCGATGTTATTTTATTCATCGTCCTCAGAGTTTCCCTCGAACAGAATTGGATATGTTTCTTGCATATGACTCTCCAATTCCCAGGTGGCTTCTTCTCAACTAAGGTGCTTCCATTTCACCTTCACCTACCTAATGGTGTGATTCTGAAGCATGATCTTCCTCCTTTTGAGGATACAATCCGGTTCCACCAGAAAATCTCCTTTGGTTTCCATTTACACATCATTTCAATTTATAACATGAGGAGCATCATGTACATATTTTTTTAATATAGAGATATGAAAAAAAATATGAACCTTCAAATTTGGCAGTATAGACAATTGATATGCCACCTATCCCATTTTGGATAGTATCTCAAAAGGACCACAATATCGAGGTTCCAACTTAGCACAAATTCCTAACTTCAAAGAACTCTTTTTAGGCCTTACCTTTACAAAGACATGTTCACCCACCTAGAACTCTTTTTGAGTTCGTTTAAAATATGCTTGAATTTTTTGTCTATCATGTGTAACTTTTAAGTTACCTTGCACCTATTTTACAATTAACTCCATCTCCTTTAGTAGTTCAGGTACTAGTACTAAACTATCAACTAGGTTACTCCATGAGATGGGGGTATTGCACTTTCTTCCATACAAAATTTCAAATGGGATGTATCTTGTTTAATATTGGTAGTGATTGTTGTAAGCAAACTCTACCAAGTGTAAGTAATCTTCCCATTTACCTAGCTTATCCTTAATATACATTCTGAGCATATCTTCCAACACTTGATTCACCCTTTCATTCTATCCATATGTTTGGGGATGAAAAGAGGTACTGAAATTTAAGGTAGTATTCAAGCCTTTAAATAATGACTTCCATAAATTACCCGTAAACTTAGGGTCTTTGTCTGAAATGATAACTTTCGGTGTCCCATGTAAACAAAATATTTGTTTCATGAATATATCGGCAATATTAGCAGCCTTATAGGTGGTCTTTACAGGTATAAAATGAGCTGATTTACTAAGTTTATCAAGGACTACCATTATCGAATCATTCAGATTTTTATTTCAAGGTAGAACTTTAATAAAATCAAGACTAAGTTATTTCCCATTCCCATCTAGGGATGGGTAATGGCTGTAGTAAACCGGCTAGATGCTGGTGTTCAGTCTTAACTTGTTGACATTCAAAACACTTGCCAATATATTCTTCTAGTTCATTCTTCACATTTGGCCAAAAATAATCCTTCCGTAACATTGTTATAGTCTTCTGATAACCAAGATGTCCTGAGTAAGTATTCTTATGGATTTCATTTAAATTCAGTAGCTTAATTTTAGATATACTGGGTATATGCAACCTGTTTTTATATAGTATTAATCCTTTTTCATTTAGACTATACCTTGTACTTAAAATTTTAGTTAAATTTTCTGCTGCTTTTGCTTGTAATTTCTTATAATTCTCATCTAATTTTACTCCTTCCTCTAGATGTTCTTCTAAATCTATTTTATAAGTGTTGATTGCTGCTACAAAATTTAATATTTCATTTCTACTTATTGTATCACAACCTTATTTTATTTTCCCTTAATATGTTGGATCTCGAAATCATACTCACTAAGGAAAGCTATCCACCTAGCTTGCCTTGCGTTTAAGTTAGGTTGATCCAATAAATATTTAAATCCTTTATTATTTGTCATTAACATAAATTTTCTTTCGATTAAGTGATGGCACCACATCTTCAAATCGGGTATGATGGTAGCCAACTCTAAATCATAGGTTGCATAGTTTTTCTCATGAATTTTAAGCTTCCTAGATTCGTATGCAATTACGTGTCCTTATTGAGTTAAAACCCCACCTAGACCATTGTTGCATGTGTCAGTGCATATGACAAATTCCTTATTAGGATTAGCAATTCTTAAGATTGGTGCAGTAGTTAGTAATGTTTTTAAAATTTTAAAACTTTCTCCACACTTTTGATTCCACTCGAATTTCTTCCCTTTCTTCTGTAAAGAAGTTATGGGATTTTTGATTCTTGAGAACGTCTCAATGAATATTCGATAGTAACCTATAATCCCCATGAATCACTACACATCAGTCACGTCTTTTAGGACTGGCCATTCTTCAATTGATTTTGTCTTTTTTGGATCAACTGAGATCCCTTCTTTAGTTACTACATGGCCCAAGTACTATATTTGATACTTAAATAAATCACACTTACTAAATTTAGCATAAAGCTGTTGTTCTCTCAACTCTTACAAAACAATTTTTAAGTGCTCCTCGTGTTCTTCTTTAGACTTAGAATAAATTAGAATGCCGTCAATGAATACCACTACGAATTTATCAACGTACTTATACAATACATTATTCAATAAGCACATGAAGACATTCGGGGCATTAGTGAGCCCAAATATCATAACAACAAACTCATAGTGACCATATCTGGTCCTAAAAGTTGTTTTGAAAATGTCTTCATTTCTTATTCGGACCTGGTGATAACTAGATCGTAAATCAGTCTTTGAAAATACAGTTTCCTTGTGCAGATGATCAAACAGATCATATATGTGGGGCAACATGTATCTATTCTTAATGGTCATTTTATTAAGTTAATGATAGTCAATGCATAAGCGTAGAGTACCGTCCTTCTTCTTAATGAAAATAACAGGTACTCCCCAAGGAGACACGCTGGGATTTATATACTTTTTATCAATAACTTCCTTTAACTGTGATTTTAATTCATTTAGTTCCAATATATTCATCCGATAAGGGGATTTTGAGCTGGGAACTGCACCACGTACCAACTCAATAGTGAAGTCTAACTCCCTTTTCAGTGGTAGTCCCGAAATTTCTTCTATAAATACATCTGAATACCCCCTCAGGATTGGGATATATTCTAGTTTTAGTTTATCTTCATTATTAATATGTTCTTTGTTAATTACATTTATAGTAAAGGCTTTACAACTCCTCCAAACAACTCTCCTTAATTGCAAAGCAGAGATTTGTCTGATAGTTGTTTTCCTAGGAATTCCTATTACGGTTATTGTTTCTCCTTCGTTATTTACGCAAGTAAAAATTTATCGAAACAGTTCAAAATTACCTTATGTTGTTCTAACCAGTCCATACCAATGATACTGTCATAAGATCCTAAAGAAAGTACATTTAGCTTCACTGATGTTTCAAACTAGTCCATACTTACAGCACGATCTTTTACAAAACTAATCACTTTTCTTTTTTCTTTAGTAGCTAGTTGAACTAACCATGACTTCACAAACTTTTCTATTGATAAATTGCATTTTTCTACTAAATCAGGAGAAATATAACTCAGGCTACCCTGTGGGTCAATTAAGATAGATTCAATAGATGTTTGATTCATCTTACCTTCTACTTCCACCATCGAAGTTTGATAATACACCTGCATGTTTTCCAGGGTCGCGTTGGTCATGGGAATCACCCTTGTTAAGTCACCAATAGTGATCTCCTCCTGCACTGTATGAATGTTACTGACATTCTTCTTTCTGTTAGGGCACACTGATGCATAATGAGTCCCATTACACTCCCTACACTTTACTGGTTCTTTACATTCATTATTCTTAATGTATTTGTTGTGATTATTAGCAGGTTCTTTATTTCTAGGGCCATTAGGGTTTGACTGTGAATTACCTTTATTTCCTTGGAAATTCCTATTAAAAAAATTACGTGTATTATTATTCCTAAAATTGCGGTTAGATATGAAACCCTTATTCTACTGTTCAAAATTATTAGACCTCTTAGCCTTCTAGTTTGACATGCTTTCCTTTTTGTGGTTCTACTCATAGAAAATATTTTTCTTTCGCATAGCCTCCTCAAGGGTCATTGGATTATTGTATTCAATTTTTTCTTTAATGTTAAAAGGTAAACAGCTTAGAAACCGCTGCACCTTAGGATTCTCATCCATAATGTAAGGCACGTAATGTAGTAAACTTAAAAATTTATTTTTTGATTCTATCATGTTCATAGTTACCAACTTTAGTTCATAGAATTCCTTAGCTCGCTCTTCGTAGTATTGTTTCAACATAAATGTATTTTTAAATTATTTCTTGAAGGTACTCCAGTTAATGTTCTTTTCCCTATTACCTTTTACTCGTTTTAAATCCTACCACTAGATATCTTCCTTTCCATTTAATTTGTAAATGGCCATCCTTGCTTTTAGTTGGTTAGAGTAATTATAGATTTGGAAATACTTCTTCATTCCAGACAGCCATGATTCAACTTCCTCTCCTTTATTAGTTTCACCGTTGAAAGTTGGTGGTTTTATCTTCTTAAATTCTCTTGAAATTTCCTCACAAGGCTTAAATTTTCTTTTTCTTGAATGGTAACTATCCTCACTGCTATCACTAGTGTACTGGCGATTCTTCTTGTGTGAATCACCATAAATTTCAGAGGACGAGCTACTTTCAAATTTGGACTGTTTGGACTTTTTACTTTTGCGTTGGTAGGACATATTTTCAGTTCCTATTTGTTTATCTTCTTCTTCACTCTGTAATTTTTCCATCAGTATATGGTTCAACTCCTCTTGAGCTCTTAGAATTATTTCATTTTCATTTTTAACTGTTTCAATTTGAGTTCTTAATTCTTTAAAAAATTGTAATAATTCTTAAGAATTGTTAGTTATTTCTTCCTGAACTGGTTCTCTTATAGAATTACTTTGTTCATTAAATGAGGACTCTTCATCTGCATATTCCTCGAGTCTTTCCATACCTGCAGTTTTTAGCTCAAAAATAATTTTCTGGTAATAACATTTCAAAAAAGAAAAATAACAATCAGTATGCATCCATTTGATTTACTTTTTGTCTATGCAGGTTGAGCCGCATTCAGGCCTAGTGTCTAAACATGTGCTCTGATACCACATGTAATACTCCAAAATTTTGTAAAAATTTAATTTTTTTCTTATGACAATAAATGTTTACAATCGTGATTTAAGAGGGACATTTAACTACTAACAGTTAATGTATTAAGGTATAAACTAGATCTAAAAACTAATTCCTTTATTAAATTATGTTTCTACACACTTAATTATTTGCTTCATAACTCAGAATTAAAGATTGTTTTAGCAGGTAATGATCTGAAGTAACATGAGTTGAAACATCTATTTGTTTACTATGTACTAAAGTTGTTTTACTGTTTGTAACCATGAAGGAACTTCAGTTCATGTCCGATGCTTACTTAGATTTTTAGCTAATGTAGTGAGACGATGCTTCTTGTACAGGTCTCTTTTACACGTAAGACATTTTTATATTCTAGTTTTAGGATCGAGATTAATGATCTCAACCAACATAAATAAATTCTAGTATATTTGTTTAAAATTACAGCTTAAGCAAAGGAAGGTATCGCCAATTTTGTGTATTTTTATTTATTTATTTGTTCATAAGCATAAATACTTAGAAATTAAATCACAACATAGGAAATAGATGCTTTCTATTTAGTTTTGACTATAAATTGTACATCATATTTTTATCCATTTATTGCTACATGATGTCCTACATACAACTAGATCTTCCATAAATTTTGAAGACTAAATCTTGCATTATAATATTATTTATTACTTCTTTTTGTTGTTATCTTAAAGCAAACCCTAAATGCATTCTATAGAATTATAAGTTCTGCAACTAGATCTTACCTTATAATGTTAGTTGTCATTAAGACAATTTATATGTACATGTATCAAGGTAAAATCCTTAGCAATTATTTCATAAACTTGGGTATGAAAGAAATGTCTATTATATATGGAACTACGAGCTACGTGCATAGAATATTCTATTAAAACCTTGGTATTTACCAAACGTAGGTGCAAACAACTCCAATATCAGAGTTAAGTGACATAATATTGTTGTGTTTCAAGGGTGGAAAAACATTAGCTAGAGAATTATTCTAAAACCAAAACCTTTGCACATATTACTACAAATTACATGGTCCTCAATACATAGTTCTAATCCCTAATTAAGCAAACTTTATAACCAATAATAGATTTTTAAATTATACTATGCATATTATGATATAAATTTATCTATCAATTTTTGAATGAGTTTATAACCAAGGATTATGTAAAACCTTTTTATTTCCAAGCTGCTCCAAGGATCTCAAAATTATAAAGAAAAACCCATAACTCAAGTACATATTGAACTCCACATGGTCGATGGTTAATGGATACAGTTTTTTACTTGGGTAACTATTCTATAAAGATCTCCAAAACCATAAATTTTCACATTTACCCTATCTTTTTGCTCTGGAGCGTTGTCATTGGATTCCATGGATTCCATTGCTTTATTTTCTGAGGGTGACATTATGAAATGCTACTATGTAACTCGGTGTTTAATCTAGTATGTCTAATCACCAAGTTAATACCTCAGTTTGGTAGTAGTGGTTCCTAGTTTTTGAAACTCGTAGCTTACCTTGGGATTTTTGTATGACAGTGAGAATTTTTTGTTCAGCTTTTGCTCTGACTTTTATTTTACCTCGTAGAGTTTCTAGGCATTTCTTCTACACCGTTAATAGGGTAAGAAGTGTTCTTCATTTGGGGTTTATTGTGCAAAAATGACACAATACTGTGCGGCCAAAGCTAAAACTCTCCAGGTAAAGTCATTAATTCTTTGTTTGTTTTCGCTGTAAATTTTACTTCTTATTACTAGTTTTTCCTTCAAATAAAGGATTAACAAAAAACTCTAATTTACAATGCAAGTTTTCTACAGGTGTTTCTAGAGGCTGGGTGGCATAAATTGTTTCAGTAGGAAGTTCTCCACACTACTCTACCAACTGTTAAGCCTCGGTTATTTCCTGAGGTTGCTCCTTTAATGATGTGTGGGGTTAAGGGTGATACTATTCCACCGAGATGTGACTTCTTTATTGTGGTTATAATGTACATTTTTTAATTCCAAAGGCTATTTGGCCGTGACTTAAATGTTTTGAAGAAATACTTGCAAGGCCATTTGGCCGTAAATTGATTTACAGTAATACTTTTTGGGATAGGCCATTAGGCCATGACTTCCTTGGAAACTGATGTGGTTTTATTTTTAAATTAATTTAGGGTTTTTAATTCGTCGGCTTGTTTAAAATAATAGGTGTAAGGATCGACCATTGGGTTGTTAAATATGATAAAGGATAGAGATAGTTTGTTTTTCAAAAGATCCTCAATTATTTTAATACATTTTTCCGCTTTTTGGAATTACCTTCTTTGATTCTAAGGAGTTTTACATTGATATATATAAAAAAATTATTTTATTCAAATCTTAATACATGTTTTCCATATTATGAAATGTTAGTAGTAGATATGTAATTTTTATGGCTTGTAGGGTTCAACCCCGTGACCTCATCTAAATTGTTATTTTCATAAATTAGTTTTTAATTTAAGTTTTTAGGTTATAATTATAACTCTGTGTAATTTTAATAAAATTCTACTATGTTGTGTAGATATTGATTTGGATTACTTCATTTATCTTTTCTTGTTTTATTGCAGTATATAAATAATAAAGAGTATATTACTCTTTTCTGTTGAATGTTCTATTTAATAGAAGGCATTTATGATATAGATAATTGTATTTGTATAAATGAAGAATTTATGCTTAAAGAAGTTGTGGCTAAAACTGCAATAACCCTATTCTGGAAAAGATAAGGAAAAGAAGGTCATAGTTGACACCTTCCCTATATTAGGGTTTTGCATAATTTTATTTATTTATTTTAAAATCTTTGCTAAGTTAATATTTAACTGTAATGTGTTTTAAGTTTTATCGTTACTTACAATAGTAAATGAATTACCTATGTGTTAATGTCAAACCTAAGTGATGACTATACTTCATTTTTACCTGTTTATTAACTATTCCTCCTTCTACTATTTTTTTCTATTCCTAATATTTAATAACTGTATATTTATAATAAATTCAGCTTATAGGTAGTAATTTTTTTACTGTGTAAAAAGGAGCACCATTACACAGACTGTGTACTGTTTTTTTTAAAGATATCTCTTGAAGATAGTTTTGTTTATGTTTAAGTAAATGTATTCTAACTAAGGAAACTTCTCAAATAGAAAATATTTCTTCTCATCAATCCTATAAAGAATCTGTAGAAAGTAAATAAACATAATCCTACATTCTTGATTTGATTTTATCCATCAGAATTTAATCTCACCTACTGTACTAGAGTACTACCTTCTTGAAGGTGTGGAAAAATCCAGTTAGGTATTTTACTCATCATTAAATTTAAATTAACCCTAATCATTCATTCTAATCCATATCTAATTCAAGAATTCATCTATCTTTCAATAGGAAAATATTTTCTCCAAGTAATTTTAATAAGAGAAGAAACACACACATAAACATATTATTTCCTAAATTCATCCTTTTTGTTCCTAATATTTCATAGAGAAATTACAAAGAACATGTAGAAACTGGAAATATAGTAGAGGAGACAACAACTTAAGGAGCTTGTTCCTCCCAAAAAAATCCTAAAGATAGTTGAACTGCAAATCTTAGGACCCTTGAGCCTACCTACTAGTCCACCTGGTTCAAAGCACTGGGTGAGAGAACTGGTTTAGAAACCTCTGTAACTCCATAGTGTAATCAATAGTAATATTTCTTCCCGTAGTAGTAATAACTAAGCTCAAATCAGCTGCACTAGTTCATAACTTCAGCACTTTTCACTCAAAAACTTCTTCTTGTTCCTTCCATCGAATTTCTTGTGCACTAATTTCAATCGAAAATTTTCACAAGTAAAGAATTAGTAGCCTCAGCTGAATTCCATGGGAATTTTTATTAGAATGCCTAGGTCTTTTGGCTCAATTTTACTTAATGAGTCACCTTCTCTTGTTCCACTTTCTTGGGGAACATGAGCACAAAAATAGGGAAGTTGCCTCCTGCAACAGCTGGAAGTAGTTTGAGGATGCTTCCAAGTGTCAATCTTCTCTCAACCCAGCCTATTCCACCAAGTGGCCAGTAAAACACTCATTTAGCAGCCTCCTTAAGCTATTGTCTCATATTTCATTTATAAATATTCAACAATTAAATGCAATTATCCTTGACCTCACTTGGTCATTAATTACAAACATTATAATAAAATTAAAACATAATGTATCCTAAAACATTAAATGTTTTGACAATTTGGGGGATGTGAGAGATAAGAAGTACTGAATTTCAACTGAGTCTCTAATCCGAAAAATGAAGTTCTCCAAATGCTTTCGGTAAACTTAGTATCTCGATTCGAGATGATTTCCTTGGGTATCTCGTGCAATCTAACTATCTCCTTCAAGAAGATATCAGCAATGTGTACTGCCTTGTAGGTCGACTTCACTAGAATGAAGTGAGTTGATTTTGAAAAATTGTCAACTAATAGAAATATCGAATCATTTTGTTTTTAACTCTTAGGTGGACCGATGATAAAATCCATACTAATGACCTCCCACTTCCATTCCAGAATGGGCAATAGTTGCAGCAATCCCAAAGGATGTTGATGCTCAGCTTTGACCAACTGACATTCCTGACATTTCACGATAAACAACGCAATGGTTGCCTTTAACTTAGGCCAAAAAAAGTGTCTCTTAACAGTGGATATCATATTTTGATATCTTGGATTCCCTGAGTATGGTGTCCAATGAATTTCTGTGAGGATGATGGACCGAATATTCACTCCTTTTGGAATGTACAATCTCTCCTTGGACCATAGCAGTCCTATTTCGTCTACCTTGTACTCTTTTTGTTGTTGAAGCAACCTTTCCTCTTGGACCTTATTGAGGATTTATACATAGAAATGCTCAACTCTGTTGGTCGTTCTAATCCTCTCATGTAAATTAGAATTGGTTTGACTTAAAGTCACATCATATATCATATGAGTTCATTGACTCAAAGCATCAACAATATTGATCTCTTTTCCCTTAATATGTTTTACCTCAAAATGGTACTCACTAAGGAAAGCCAACCATATATCTTGCCTAGCAATCTAATCCGGCTACTTGAATAAATATTTGAGACTCATATTGTCTTTCTTTAGAAGGAATTTCCTTCACATGAGGTAGTTCCTCCACAACTTCAAGGCATGAATGATGGCAGCTAACTCAATATCATGCGTGGGGTAGTTCTTCTCATGTTCTTTTAAATTTCATGATTCATAAAATATTGTGTAATCATTCTACAAGAGGACTCCTCCAAGCACTTCCTTGCTTGCATCTGTTCAAACAACAAAATCCCCATCGGGATCTGCAATTCGTAGTATCGGTGCGGTCATTAAAAGTTGCTTAATCTTTTGAAAACTTTCCTCGTGCTTGGTCATCCATAAGAAATTATTTTTCGTCTTTTGAAAAGTGGTCATGCGAGAATCTATTCTCGAGAAGTTCTCAATGAACTTTAGATAATATCCGGATAATCCCAAAAAGGGCTTAATGTTGATGAAACTAGTAGGGGTAGGCCAATCTTCTGTGGATCTAATATTTTATGGGTCCATAGCTATCCCTATCTTGGAGATGATCTGACCCAAGTATTGTATCTGTGGTTTGTAAAAGTCACATTTACTAAACTTGGCGTAAAGCTAGTGTTATCTTAACACCCATAGTACTATGCGAAGATGTTTCTCGTCTTCCTCTTTACTCTTAGAGTAAACTAGGATTTGTCTATAAAGACCAAAACAAATTTATCCAAATATTTACTAAATATACTTTTCATCATAGGGTGAAATCATGAATCTGGTTGTCTATTCTATGAGAATCCACTTTCTAAATCTGTATTTAAAACACTTTCGTCAAAACTATTTTTTTTCGTCCGAACTATTTAAAATTTTTGACAAAACTATTTTTTTTCGGCTGAACTATTTAAACTTTTCATGCCAAATTTTTACTTTTTTCGGCTGAATAATTTAAAAAACCTTTCAGCCGAACTATTTTTTTGGTTGAATGTCAAAACTAATGGTGAACCTTATGATGCATGGTTTGTAAGGATCGCCGCAAAATATTGTCCAGCATAATTTTTTTCATACGAACATTTTTTTGGCTGAAAGATTGTTCGACCGAACAATCTTTCAGCCAAAAAAAGGCATATATATTTTAAACGACGCAATTCTTTCTAGTTTTGTTGTTTCTGATTTTTTCCTCAGCATCACCTCGGCTCTACGATGCCTCGCCTCTACCTCGCCTTGCCTTTTCCTCGCCTTTCCTCCGCAACGTCTTGGCTCTGCCTCACCTCGCTTCTGCGATGCCTCATACTCTACCTCACCTCGTGCTCTACAACGCCTTGCCTCGACTCTTCCTCGCCTCGCCTGTTAGGTCTCGAATCTATATCTGCCTAGAATAGCATCTATTATTAGTCCTCGACACTGGCTCTGTATCGCCTTCGCCTGCGTGTTAGGCCTCAGCTTTGCCTTCTCTCCCCCTCATCTTTCCTCTCCTATTAGGCCGCAGCACTGCCTTTCCTCTGCCTCGACTGTGTGTTAGGGGTTTGTGGTGGTGGTGCTCCACCTGTGCTATGTTTCGCAGTAGTGGTGCTTCGCGTGTGTGGTGTTTTGCAGTGGTGGTGGTTTGCATGTGTGGTGCTTCACGGTGGTGGTGCTTCGCTTGTGTAGTGCTTCTCATGTGTGGTGCTTGGTGGTGCATCACGGCTTCGTGGTGGTGGGTGTGCTTTGTAGCTTGTTGGCATCTGTCTGTGGGTGTCTATTTGTGGTGCTTCACGGTTTCCACGTAAGCACGTTACTCAAGTTCTATTTAATTTTGTTTAATTTTGTTTAAGCTTATTTTGTCTACCATAAATATAGGGCCTTTAAAAATTCTATATAAACATGTCCAGCATAAAAAAATTTACAGTATTCGGTAGATTGTAATAGGTTTGTATTTTTTGAGCGAAGGGACGTAGTGATTGCTTGTTGTGTCTAGAAAAGAGTCGAGTTCATGTCACACATTTCATGTAAGCAACATTACAACTTGATAGTGCTAAACATAGTGTTTAGAATTCATATATATAACTCAAACTTCAAACTTCAATAGCCTCTTGAAGCATTCACTGAATTCTCAACTGTTACGTGCTTTTAGGTGGCCTTGAAATGTAGAGTAAATTGTTTGTCACGTACAATAAAAAGTCACTTGGATGGATCGAAATAGATCCAAATGGGAATCACTTTTTTTTTTTCATTTGCATTAAATTTTCTATTAAAAAATATAAATTAAGTTTGTTTTCATTGCTATTAGATTTAGTAAAGAATTAAAAAGAAAAAATTAGATAAAATATGAATATAACTTATAATAAGTCTAAAAATTGGAATGAAAAAGATTTAAGACAACAACATCTACCAACAAATTTCAATGTTATTTTTTTTTAAGCATTTACCAACAATTAATACATTTTGCAAATTTATCTTAGGCAAAAACACAGAACTACAAATTGGGTTTCAGACAATTCTGGTGCAAACGAAGTTCTAGTGCAAACACAGTTCTGGTGCAAACACATAGAACTACACTGAGCTATAGCTCAACAATAGTAAGAGATTAATATTCCTATGTCTTTTAAATCCCTTACTAATCCACAAGACTTAAACCTCTTTATATGCATTCTTTAATTGAAAAGATCCTAGGTTGAGCCGGTTTTGGAAAATATTTAATTAAATATTTCAACAATTTTTTTTTTTTAAATATACGGTATGTTAGTGCTAATTATTTTATTGAACTATGAAACGTTATGACATGCAGATATTCAACTATAATCCTTAATTAACCCCTCTTTTTGCTCCCTAATTAAAATTCTAGAAAGGCTTTTTTACATGGGGACAATTTTACAAGTACCTTCAGTTTGTTGTTTCATTACAGCCATACAAAAAATTAGAGCATTCTTTGTTCTATTTGAAGTAAAACTACCCTTTCGAGCAAAACCTGTAATCTACCCTCAGAGCACAAAACTGTAAACTAGAGTCTATACACTGTCATCTATACGCAAAAGTATACTAGTATTGATTTCATCTATTATTTAACTTTGTGGCTATTTAAAACTTTGTAGATGCCAAGACAAACCTTAAGAATTTCATTAGAACCTATACATGGAAAAATCTTAAATTTGTTACCCCCCTAGGTTGTCAAAAATTCCCACTATATGTTCCTTTACATTTAGTGTTCTTTAGTTTACAAATGAGACACTTTTCCATGAAGTTTCTTCTAGGTAGATTATTTGGTTTGTCAAGGATAATTTCCTACCATGACAACTATGAATAATGATATCATGATATTGTGCATATGCTTGGTTCAATATTATAAGATCTTATCTTCTTCTATTGTTCAATTGTATGTTCTCTCCATTTATGTTGGTTGTTCATGTTACATAGTAAGTTTTTGCAACAAAGGTGTGCCCTGGACCACCAACCCATGGGCATAAAACCCTAAATGGTGGAGACTTCATCACACTAAAGGGGCAGTCAACAAAGCCACTAATCCAAGTACTTTTCAGAGTAAAACCAAAGGTGTTTTCCATGTTCAGTCCAAGGGGTAAAAATATCTGAAACATTATATCCATATAATAAATCCCCCTTTGGTCTATACAGTCAAAATTTTTGATCCCTTGCTCTAGCCTTAGCCTTATAGGGACACTAAAGTAGCTCTAGTGCATAACACACTCCATATGAATCAAAGTACATCAACAAAAAGGCTCTAAATTCTTTCTTTTTTCCTTACCATCATTTCCACAAGATTAATAACTTGATGTGGAGTGATCATATTATGTTTTATACACAATAAGTATATTCAATTGTTTTTTTCTTTTCCTCAAAAACTTCTTGTGGGATAATCTACATTAGTTCATTAGTGCTTATTTTGATGTTTATCTGAGATATATAGTAGAGATGGTTCGAGACAAGGTGGTCACTAATTCTTCGAGTCGAAGATGTACAGGGACATATGAGAAAAGGACCCCTAATACCACACCTACATCTACTGAAAGACCTTCAAATGTTCACTTTCGAAGATGGTCTGAATCATCTAAAGATTCTAGTGTATTATATCGAGACACATTAGGTATGTGCTTGAAATTTATACACATGCAAAATTTATGAGTGTGCATGAATATTTATATTTGTTTAAAGTCTTGTTCATTGATTTTACTAAGTTTCATTATCATTTTTCTTTGTATAAACACAATGTAATAGATTGTCTCATGAGAGTGGCCAAGCTTATGTGTCTGGTCGATTGTTTGATTCATCATCTCGTGATGGTTTTCCCTCTTCTGGTCAGTATTTTAGAGAACGACCAATGGAACACCAACATTTTATTGGTAATATGTTACACACACACACACACACATATATAATCTATTTAAATAAATTAATAATTTTCATGTGTATATATATGCTTGTGCTTTTATGTACTAAATTATACATATTACATGTGTAAATGTAGAGGATCATGGTTCTACTGAGGGTTATGACCATGCATTCAGAGAGGCTAGGGGTGATGATACATTCAGAGAAAATGAGGGTTATTCATTTGGAGAAAATGAGGGTGGATATGCTGAGGGTGTTGGAAGGGACTAAGAGCAAGGTCATGCAAATGCGCGGAGAAAGGGTCAAGGTCGGTGAAGGGCTAGTATTGAACAAGCACATGGTTGCCATCCCATGAGAATTTATCCTTTAGATATACCTGATGCTCTTCCTTAGGAAAATGAATAGGTTTCTATCACCCTTGAAATATGTACAACCCACCATAAAAAATTGAGGGATGATCTTTCTAGCTTGGAACTCCCAACACAAAGTCGGAAAAAGTTGCAAATACTTTTGGAATCTTTAGGCAAGTTTATTGGTGCCTATAGAACTGTTGGGCCAACAACAGATTGTTTAATTCACTTGATGCGAATGCGGAGGGCTCAGGTGATGGGTATTGACAAGTGGGTTGATGTAGAGAAGAGGGTATCAAAGCATATTCCATTTCAATGTTTAATTTTAAAGAAGGACCAAAGCGATAGATGTTAAAGGTGTAATATTTCAAGCACCCAGAGATTGCACATGATTCATATGATAGATGCTTGGCTGCCTATGGTAGCTTTCCATGAAATGATGAAATGCCACATTATTTTGCGAGATTTTTTTATTCATAGGTTTTTTTAAACATGAATCCAGATTACACAAATGTGTCCAAATTTTACGGGATTGGAAAAGGTAGGACGTATGAGCGAGAAGGAGCCTATCACAATACATTGTTTCCTAACCCTACATATTGTTTGGTGGCTTGGCCATAGAGAGTTGTTACATTACGATCAGAGATGGAGGTGCCCTCTCAGATTGGTCTAGAGGTCAGAACCATCATAGGAGACAGCTTACCATCTTCTCTAATGTCTGTTAATGTGGGCATGGATCGACATAGATAACGTGCTTGTTCTCTTCCACAATTTTCATATAAAAAATACAATGAGGTAGATTCAATGAGCCTTGAAAATGCCAAGTCATATGAAAAACATTGTCTAGATGGATTGTTTGATTTACTCCATCGCGAGGAAGGAGGGAGGGGTGAGGTATGTGAGAACTTTTACGTTTTCCTCATAATTGTTAAATTGTGTTCTGTTAGTTTATCTAAATATATAATGAGATCCTTTGAATTGCAGTTCACCCAAATGTTAGATGAACATGATTTTATGGTCGACTCTAGTGTTAACCTAGGGCCATTGAAATAGGTACATTTGCATAAGTATCTATAAACTTATATGTTCTTATTATTGACATGACACATTTTTTCAAGAATGAAATTGTGTTTGTGTTCATAGGTTCCGATCCCGTCGCCTAGGACCATGGGTATTGGGCCCCTCTCACCATCAATTTTGGGAGACATTCCTAGTGTCTTCCAAGATTTGGAGGTAAATCAAGCACCTTTCAAATGTTTTAGTAATGATTAAATGATTTTTTAATGATTAAAAATAATTGACATTTTATTTAAATTTGAATTAAGTTACATTTGATTACATGTTTTAAATGTTTATGTAATGGTATTTTAATTGTAGGTGCGTAAACGTATTGTACAACCTTCCATGGCTATGAATGTGGTGACCTATTTGCGTGTTGGCCTCACTGAGGTATATTTACTCATTTTTATTATTTTAACTTCAAATTGTATTTTTATTTAAGTTTAATTACAGTATAAAATTTATATATTGAAGCTTAATTATACGGTGCATGTATTATATAGGTCAATCACCAGGAGAATGTAGAGAGTGATATCCATATAATGGTTATCACATAGTTATATATGGTTTTATACATGTGAACTTGTTGATTTGACATATTCCATGTCAAAACTTTAAACTTAAACTTAGCAGTTTAACTTATATATTTTAAACATATGTATAATTTTCGACCGTTCATATATGTATGGTTTTATAATTTTGGACCATTCATATATATATTGATTTTGTAAGTTTTTGGTTTTAAATGATTTAATTTAATTAGTACCTTAAGATGTGTTTGATGAGATATATACTAGATTTTTTATTTGTTTAATTAGCATGGGTTTGGTATCTTTGGTTTGTTTAATTAGCATGGGTTTGGTACCTTTAAGTGGCTTTGTTTTATTTGATCATCAAACACAAGGGAAAAATATATGTAATTGATAAAGTGATCTAGCATGATTGCATTGGTTGCATTGGTTGTATGATTATACCTAGCACTTTGATGTTTCTATGCAAAGTGTTATCCCTCATCATGCAAGGGTGTTCACTTGTGAATTTTTTCACAATTTCAACAGTAGGGAGATGCATTTGGTATTTTGGAGTTTTGCTTGATATTGTGGTGTTATCCTAGATGTTAGTGGTTATAGTTAACAATTGGTAGTTGTAATGTGGAACAAGTGTACCTTATGGAGTTTAAGGAGGTTGTTACAGCTTATTATTTCATGTAACTTTATCTAACAACATAAATGGGCCAATCAGGAACAATGCAATGGTTTATTTCTACGAAAACTTTGGTAGAATAAAACTGTTGGGGCGCGCACCCTAGGGACTATTAGTTTTGATAACTTCGCGGCTGTTGGTAAGTGGAGTTATGGGTCAAAATAGTCTTAGGGGTGTCGAGGTAAGTCAAAACCCCTTTTTGTAATAAACCCATGGTTTAAATCCAGGGTTTAGGGTTTTTGGGTGCCCATGGTTTGAAGCCATGGTTTTGTAATAGCACAATGTATAAATAGGTAATTTTGTAAATAAGAAAGAGTTAGGATTTTTGATGTAAAGAAATATTAAGGCGAAGTAAGGTTGATTTTGTAAGGAAAGGTTAAGTCAGAGCTGTGTGCATGGATGACCTCTGCAGCTGTGTGCGCAGAGGCCTGCTGCTGTGTGCATGGCTGTTAAGGACTGAAGGGATCTGCAGCTGAGTGCGCAGATCAACTGTGGTTTTGTAGCAAGAGGAATAATACACAGTTTGTGGAAGTAGCCCCTACACTGGGGGTGAACCACGTTATATTTGGTGTCGTGGTTTTATTGTGTTGTTTCTACTTCTGTTATTTCCATGCATTAAAACTGTATACATCTGATAACATAGATCACTGCTAGTAATAAGCTTCGCTGTGAATTCCCTGTAGTGGGTTACGCAAGTCAAGTTTGTTTATTATATTGTGAAGTTATATGTGAATGAATGGTAAACTTTACAAGTATTGATTAGTAAGTGTATTAAAGGATAAGGTACAGTAATACCCCTCCCTACATGCAGAAACTTGATTCTGCGGCACCCCATTGTTGTTTCGGGTGAGACTGCAACCTGCGTGCAGGTTGTTGCCGAAAGGGCCAACACGGTGGGTATTTTGTTGGTGCGACGTATAAGGATTAACTCAGGTCTTCCCTATTTCCCAACAAATTGGTTCCGTTGCCAGTTGAACTCAGTACCTGCTCAAGAGGGGTTTATATTGTACCTCAGGGGATATGATCTGGAGGCCCTCTGTGAAGGACATCGGTGATTGGTTTGCTGAGACCTGTCTGAAATTCGCGCAGCAAGAGAATATGAATCCGTGTCGAAGCACAAGTGACTTTTTACAAAGGTATGTTTTTTGTGATGCTTATGAAATTTTCTTTGGTAGTATCCACATAGAGTTGCACCAGTGGTTGTCTGGGTTAACAGAGAGGAGGATGAACTTTCAAGCTCGACGGATTCCTGTGTGGACCCCCGCAAGGGTCAATCTTGTGCAACACGTGAACAACGAGGTCTCCCGTGCTGTTGACTTCTGGACGACGCGCACGTTGGAAGCCTTTTTGACCGAGTTTTCCATTGACACGAGCACTTCTTTCAGCGAAGCTGAACGACAGTTTTTCAAAGGCCCTCCTGGTAAGTTTTTAAATTCCTTAAGCTTGAAGATTAAAATACTATTGGTTGAAAAGGGTATATTATTATTTGAATCAGACTGTTAGTTTAGTAGTACTAACATATGTTTGCAAGTGAGAATATTGTCGACGCGCATAGTGGGTTGCCGCGAAGTGAACAAAGGTCCAAAAGAGATTTTGAGTCCTACTCCTCAGGATAGACCACCGCACTTCCCCCTATAAACCCTCAACAGCTAGACCCTGAAGAAAACCCTTCAGTAGGAAACCCTCCCGTCACCCCGCAGCGTCACTTTGTTACCCCTAAAGTTCGGTCGCAGTGTGACAGGAAACCAAGTCCAAGTATTCCGGCCACAGGTCAATCTTCCCCCGTAAACACCCCTCCATCAAAATCTTGTCCCCCTCCGAACCCTTCCAGAACCACCATGGCTCACCTAGCTGATGACATTCAGCTACCTATCTTCAAAGGAACGGGATCAGAAGATCCAGAACAGTTCTGGTTTTTACGTGAGGCCGTCTGGAACACAAAGAGTATTACAGACCTAGACGTGAGAACCGCGCAGCTCATTACCTCCGTTCACGACCGGGATTTGACCTGGTTCATGAAATTCTCTAGTAATCAGCACCCCACTTTGGATGAAATCAAGGCCGCCATCATTAAGGAATTTAAGAAACCGAAATCAGAGTCGCAGAGCATCACTGAACTCAAAGAGATTCAACAGCGGTACGGCGAATCCGTGTGGGAATTTGACCAGAGATTCAAAGTTCTATTAGACCAAGTCAGCTTCACCATTAGTCCTGTGCAGCACAAGGAATGGTTTATCGCAGCGTTTTTGCCGCATATCAGAACTCCGCTCATGCAACAGAAGGTTGCTGACCAGCAAGAGGCTTTGGATTTCGCAATGAAGCTAGAGACCGCCCCCCTCGGAAACGATTCTGGTATTGCTCAAATACAAGCGCAGCTGGCCGCTATGGCCCTGGAGCTTCGCGACATGAAAAAATCCAAAACCAGTCGAGAGGAGGTCTGGTGTACGCAATCTCGGTCCGAGGGTCATGGTAGGGACCAATTCCCCATGGCCAGAACATACCTAAATATGGGCATTCCCAATGAATTCAATACCGGTGTTCTATATTGTGAGATTTACATAACCCCTGGCCAGCACCGCATTGAGCACTACCATCTTCTTCAGAGATATGTTCAAGTTCCCAAAAACCCCTACTGCCAGTTCTGTAATTCTATAGGGCATAATGAAGAAGAGTGTCGTAGCTACGACCTTATGCGAGAGCGCACCTCTGACGCCTACCGAGTACACAATGAAGCCGAGACTAACGATGGCCATGGTTACTGCGACGGCGCCTCCGGAAGAGGTGCTTTTGGTGGTCGCAGCCATGGTGGGATGACCGGAAGAGGTAGAGGCCAGGTTGTGTGTTACAATTGTAACCAAGTTGGTCACTTGGCTCGCGACTGTCGGAACCCCACTACGACCTGTCGATATTGCCGCACAGTGGACCACGTGATTAAACAGTGCCCCCAGCTCCTCGCAAAGATTCAGGAAAACAACCGTGGCCCTATTCCAAATATTCAGTTGATCTCTGTTGAGCAACGACCTGCCCCAGCCCTCAATGTGGTTACTCGGAGTGGAGTTACGACGCATATTCAAGATACGACAAAGCAACCTGCCACGGCGTGTGCACGTAAGGCCTCCGAGAATGCCCCACCCCTGGACACTATGAAGGACCAAGCACCAGTTCAGGAGGCCCAGTGTGATATTGTTGACCCTGGCGCCGTAGAAGTACCTGCGCGGCAACCTCAGCAGGCATTGCAGCCACAAGAGGCCTCGACAGACAAAGTAAGTACACTATCCTCTTTCTTGCAGAGCTGTATGAAACTCTTGTGGAATCAGAATTCTCTAAAAGAGCTGCAAAAAGTTCTTGCTGTCACAGACCCTCAAAGAGGAATTGATCAGGAGAAAACTGTTAGTCGTGTTCGAAGAACGGGATGGGAAATGAGATTGAACATTCAGATAGGATAATATGATATGACTGATGTGATTTTGGGTCTTGGATCAGACATTAATGTCCTACCCAAGCAGACCTGGGGACAAATGGGAAAGACCTCCCTGGTTTGGTCACCTATACAACTGCGACTAGCTAACCAGCAAAGGATTGTACCGCTAGGGCGACTTCTTAGTGTTCTAATCGACATTGATGGGGTCAGTACTCTTGCAGATTTTGAAGTTATTGAGATCATTGATGACAGCAACCGTTATCCAGCCCTGTTGGGAATTGAGTGGGCCATGGCCAATGCTGAAATCATCAACCTTAAGAGGAGACAGATGACCTTCGAAGGAAATGGTCTGCGCGTTATCATACCTCTCGACCCATCCCAAGGAGAAAGATATACAGAACCCCTCCAAGATGAAGGGGAGCAGGATACTCTAGACCACATCTACAACATCACAGCCAAGGACGCAGATTATGTCGATCCTGACGATGATGGTGTAATAGATTGGCAATGTGATAGCTCCTGCATGTCTAATTTAGACGATGGTTTGGAGAATTGGCAGAATCGACTGTACGAGCTACATGGCCACAGATGCACGCAGACCACTCAGTCTCTTAGATACCTTAGCACATAGCCGAGAGAGTTACCTGCAGTTGGTGGGATGAAAGACCCTGGAAAATTTATTGCACATATGTTAGACCGAGTACCTCAGTCACAAAACACCCAGAGTCTGGAAATAGCACTAGGCACTACAGCAGCATGGGGGACCGATCCTACAAAGTCTCATCCCAGTCGGAGAACCTGCCAGAAATTCCTGCGCCCCATACTTATAAGCCAAGCTCAAGAGGTGCGAAATAAGTTCAAAGGGCTGAATAGCCTTCAGGGACATTTGACGCAGAACTATACAGCAAGGGAAAACACACCTCTCCAGGAGTGGGTGCCTAAGTTCGTGCATATCTTGGAACCTATAGCAAAAAATTGGCACATGGCAGTTGAGCTCCGCCACGGAATTGAATACCAAACCAAGGGGCCAAGCCAAGACGCTAGTCCCTCAAACCTAAGAGTCTTGTCACAGACATTAGGGCACTATTGTGTCGAGGTTGCTTGTTCTTTAGAAGCTTCAACCATGATTCTGCCGAGGCCCAAAAACATAGCGAGGTTCAAAATCCAACCGTTGGGAAGCAGCCAATTTGGCAGCGGCAGAGTTTTAATTGCTTTAAATGACTGTACTAAGACCAGTACCGGCAATCGCGCTCCACATGGACAAGATTTTCGGCAGATTTGGTGCCTTCAATGCACTGTCCTTCCTGATTTGATTGTTGGTGTGTATAAGAAGATGCCCAAGTTAGGGAAAATTGCATTCTGCATCTCCTCAAGAGTTCTAAGTGAACCCATGACCACCGAACGCGAGATTGATGCTTTGGTCAGAGAATTTGAGCAAGAGGGTTTGCAGACATGGTCTTCTAGGAGAAAATCTAAAACTGAAGTTCGCACCAAGCACAACCAAGACAGGTAGTGGCAAACAGGGCAAACACCAGCAGCTCATCCTATGGATCCCTCTGGCTCTGCACAGGCCCCGGCCGGGCGAAGGGAGAATATTCCACCACCAAGGCCACCATATTTACCACCTGTTCACCCAGGTACCACGGTACCACGCTGGACAAAGCAATTCACATTAGCCACACCCTCGCTGCCACAGGGAGTGCAGTTGATAGGGAGTATGACAGGGAAGATTGATCGGCTTAAGTACAGCGATCACGACACCAATGACCATGGCAAGTTTCCACATTTTGAACCAGCAGAATACTTGCACCGCATCAAGTACCCAGATCATAGGGTCACACTGCTGGAAGTGCAACCATGGGCTGCGGGCCTGGACAAAGCTGGCCTCCTCAAGATACTTAACATTCCCCATTTTGGTCGTAGCATCCATGTGACTGTGGCGGCCAAGCAGTTACTAGCGCTGGTACATGACGGCTATTTATGGATCAAGGACCAGCAAATTCCTATTGACGCCGCCCTCATCCATAAGATCACAGGTTTACCCATGGCAGGACCTGATCCGGGCACTGAATTTATGTCCAAGCATGAAGATACAAAGCTCGTGCAAACCATGAAAGAGAGGTTTGGTCTGACAAAAGGGAAATGGGGGTATCACACTTCCGCGATTCAGGAGCAGCCCATTTGATTTGCAGCTGAACTCTTAGCCTGCTAACTCATACAGAAATGCAGGCCAACTAAAGTACCTGCTCTGGTTATCCAGATTGCTATGAACTGCGCTGAGGGGTATACTTATAATTGGGCCAAATATCTTGCGAAGGAGTTTCTAGAGGATTCCCGCGATGTGCAAGAAAAAAGGTAGACCTTTTCATTATTCCTAGATTTTAATCCTTATTGCATTAGTTGGGTGGAAAGAACCCACCGAAGCCCAATTTGTAGAATTAAGCCCCGGCATGCCAGTAGTAGCGAGGTATGCCTCCCTATGGATATCTTCAGATAAGGAAACTCAGCAGATGACGAACACTGTGTTCGTCTTCTATGCTATGAGTATTCACTATGAGATTGTGCAAACACCTCGAATTACCAACGAAGTGTTCTATCAATACGAGGGCGTCGCGCACTTTACTGCCGATATGCATCATGTTTTCATGCAAGCTCGTGCAGATCTACAACGGCAATGCCACAAATTACCATATGTAGTCACAGAACCAGATATCAGGCAGATAGTTCAGCACTAGCCGACCGAGTGGCTGAAATATTTAGGGAAAAAACCCTCTATTCCGGTTCCCCCAGCTACCAATATTGACACAGGTACTAGCCAGGCGCAGCAGCAAAGCCCGTCGGAAGAGAGTGAAGACCTAAGTGATTCGCAGATGGATGACGACGGCCAGGGTGGAAACGGTGGACAAGATGAATAGGATGAACAGGATGAGGATTCGGTCAAGACCATATCAGATCCTAACCCACCAACGAAGCGCAAATCACCAAAAGTAGCCGAGGTAACCAAGCCGCAGTCCCGCAAAAAGGCAAAAGCGTCAAAGGACAAAAATATTGAGGACGAAGACACTATCACGCTGGATGCACTGGAGAAAGCTCTAGAACAGTCTACCACAACACTTACCAAAAAATGGTCAGAGTTCGCTGAACTGCATCTTGCCGGGCTCTCAGGTATCGCAAACAGGGTATCAGAGCTAAAGGAGCTCACAGCAAAATCAGCGCACAGTACTGCGACAAGTAGCACTACAGCACCCGCACAGCAGGAAATTAGGTAATGGCCACCCAAAGATCACCAGGGACAGGTAGCAAGCGCAACTCTGATACAGCCTGACACAGACTCCCGACCACAGACGGATATAACCGCGAGGGTCGATTATACAAAGATGTCTATGTTAGAGTTGCACCTCTGCCAGCTCGCGATTATAAAGGAAATCCATGCTCGAACCCACTTGTCCCAAGCTCAATTGGAAGACACCATCAAACAAAACAAAACCTTTACAGCACGCCTAGAAGAAATCACACAACAAAAGAAAGAGGCTGAACATACAACAACTACACTGCTGTGAGCATTGAACGAGGCATGTTGGAGTCTTTCTGACCCTGACATAAAGGGAACAGAGGAACCAGAGCAAAGAATTGCTAAGCTGAGAGACTATGCCCAGCAGTCCCACAACGAGGTTGAAAGGATGAAGATAGAACACCAGCACCATATTGCAAGGCTTCAACTCCGCATTCCTCCTGAGACTCCACCCGAGGTCCGAGAACAGCGCCAGCAGGACATCAAGGCTTCAGCAGCAAAAATATCAGATAATGTGGCCAGTGTCGCAAAACTAATGGAAGACAGCATAGAAGCATGGGAGAACCTACAGGACCATCCAGATGTAGGTAAGATCCAGGAAATCATCAAGTTGCGCCAGGATGAATTAGATGCAGTCAGAATAGAAATCAAGACGCTGCCACCTATGCAGAAGATGGCTAAAGTGAAGCGCAGCAAGGAACTTCAGTAGGAAATCGAGTCCTGCAGGACGAAGGTAACGCTTCTGGAGAATGCTTTACAGCCCCTGGTCGATGAAGCATTAGAATTGAGCAACACTGCAGAAAGCCAGCTCAAACTTTTGAAGACCTATGACACTTTTGCACAGGAAAGAGCTGACACATACTCATCTTCAGTCTTATAGGAATTAGTGGAAAAGGAGAAAGCCGCTGATGATATACTACGCAATCTCACCAGTCGCTTCCATATCCTCGCGCAGAAGATTCTCCCACCAGAGCCATCGCAGAGTGTCCCGGGACGGGCCACTGGTGAGTCTTAGGGGCCTATTGGTAAGTGGAGTTATGGGTCAAAATATTCTTAGGGGTGTCGGGGTAAGTCAAAACCCCTTTTTGTAATAAACCCATGGTTTAAATCCAGGGTTTAGGGTTTTTGGGTGCCCATGGTTTGAAGCCATGGTTTTGTAATAGCACAATGTATAAATAGGTAATTTTGTAAATAAGAAAGAGTTAGGATTTTTGATGTAAAGAAAGATTAAGGCGAAGTAAGGTTGATTTTGTAAGGAAAGGTTAAGTCCTAGCTGTGTGCGTGGATGACCTCTGCAGCTGTGTGCACAGAGGGTTTTTGTAAGAAGGGAAGGAAAGATCTGCAGCTGTGTGCGCAGAGGCCTGTTGCTGTGTGTGTGGCTATTAAGGACTGAAGGGATCTGCAGCTGAGTGCGCAGATCAAGTGTGGTTTTGTAGCAAGAGGAATAAAACGCAGTTTGTGGACGTAGCCCCTACACTGGGGGTGAACCACGTTATATTTGGTGTCGTGGTTTTATTGTGTTGTTTCTACTTCTGTTATTTCCATGCATTAAAACTGTATACATCTGATAACATAGATCACTGCTAGTAATAAGCTTCGCTGTGAATTCCCTATAGTGGGTTACGCAAGTCAAGTTTGTTTATTATATTGCGAAGCTATATGTCAATGAATGGTAAACTTTACAAGTATTGATTAGTAAGTGTATTAAAGGCTAAGGTACAGTAATACCCCTCCCTGCATGCAAAAACCTGATTATGTGGCACCCCATTGCTGTTTCGGGTGAGACTGCAACCTGCGTGCAGGTTGTTGCCGAAAGGGCCAACACGGTGGGTCTTTTGTTGGTGCGACGTATAAGGATTAACTCGGTTCTGCCCTATTGCCCAACAAAAACATTATATATTTGTATCATTTAGCATGTTATTTGTTGAATCTATCAAACCCTGTAGAATATTTGAGACAGATATTTTGGGTAGCCTTTAGGTATAGATTTGTGGTCATTGCAGTCTCAAAATACATCATATTAAGTTAGAAAATACTAGTGAAGATTATGTTTTATCTTTAGCAATATAGTGAATGCATCTTAAATTAAATTTTCAGGTATAATGGATGCAATATTTGCATAAATGCGTAGTCCAGAAAAAATGAATATAAAGGCAATTTACCATATCTTGGTAAGTTGATATTAAGTTAGAAAATACTAGTGAAGATTCTGTTGTATCTTTATGATTATAGTGAATGCGTCTTAAATTAAAATGTCAGCTATAATGGATGCAATATTCTCATAAATGCATAGTCCAGAATAAATGAATAGAAGGGAAATTTACCATATCTTGGTAAGTTGATATTAAGTTAGAAAATACTAGTGAATATTTTGTTGTATCTTTATGAATATAGTGAATTCATCCTAAATTAAAATTTCAGGTATAATGGATGCAATATTCTCATAAATGCATAGTCCAGAATAAATGAAAATAAAGGAAATTTACCATATCTTGGTAAGTTGATATTAAGTTAGAAAATACTAGTGATGATTATGTTGTATCTTTATGAATATAGTGAATGCATCTTAAATTAAAATTTTAGGTATAATGGATGCAATATTCTCATAAATGCATAGTCCAGAATAAATGAATATAAAGGAAATTGACCATATATTGGTAAGTTGTATTGTTGTTGATTAGTGGCAATAGGGAAATGTTGAATATCCTTGAACCTGCATGCATACTCCAATTTTTAGCTTGATTTGAAGTAATCACTAGCAAAATCCAAGCAATGAAGTTTCTTATTATTCTAGAGATAATTAATATAATGATTTATCCTAGTTGGTGGACTAATTTATGGTGTATATCGTACCAATACATATGAATTGTTTTAGTTGAAACAAATCAACACTTATGTAGTAGCTAACTCTCTTTGGCAGCTTGAAGACCTAAAGTAGTTGGATGGTTTAGGGCAACATGTTTAGCTTTCAACCCATGAATCCTAAAGCAGCCACACCATAATTTGGATGCCTAATGATATTCCTAGATCAAATTTAAACATATAATATCCCTATATAAACTTTATCCCTAGAGTCAAAACCCTAAGATCTATGGTTTCTTCATTTCTTTTGGACCATCTAATTTGTTCAAAATTAATTCAATATTTCTTTATAAAAGGTGTAGTATTACCTACATTAAAAGTCCTTTTGGAAACCAATCATAGATATGGAAACTTTTATTTGTCCCATCTCTTCTAAAATTCAGCCTTTTGCATTCCAAGTTCAAGCTACTTTTTTTATCTTACTGAAAAATCTACTTTTGTGAAGTTTAGATCAACTTCAAGTTTTAATGAACAAACAATTTTAATTTCCCATAAATGTAAGTTCTAAGTGTACATTTTTGTTTTGCATGACATTTTCAAGGAATTTAAGGAGATTAGTGACATCATTGGGTGGGCAATTGTCATTAAAACCTAGTTTTGGACCTTTGATACAACATGAGATATTATACTCATGGATATTCATGCTCATGTTCAAGAAGGTGCCCAAAGTTAGTAATATTAAAGTAAATTTTGGCCAAGAATACTAAGAGGCTATATTTAGTGTTGACCAAATGGTTAACTATCATAGACAAGAAAATGGTCTAATGTATTATGGTATTTTGGACATGATGGATTTAAAATTGGAAAATCTAATATTTAATTGTGACTATTTAGATACAATGGATGTATGGAAGATGAGTTACATAAAGTAAAAGTTCAACAATTTTTGTTTAAAAATGCTCTAAATTTGTGTTTTCTTGATGGGTGAAAGATATTTTGTTGAGAAAAATGTTTAGTTACATTGGCATAATTGGATTGAATTCTAAAGCTAACCTCTGCAATGTTGGCCATTCCTTTCCTTTGTTTCTTCAGTAATTGGAAGGAACTTTTGCATGGCAACATTGGAGAAAGAGAAGTAAACTTTTCCTGTAGAAAAGGAATGGTACTTCTACCTAATCTGATGGTGTAAGAGAAATTAATAATATCAATAAAATGTGTCTAGTAGAAAAAGAATAAATCCAAGTGAAGGTGTATGAAAAATTAATATACTAACCTGATCTTCCATTGTATTGAACCACATGCCTTTGTTCTGATAAAAAAAATATAAAGGATATCCAATCCATTTCTTAGGGAACTTTGCATGCTAATTATGCATTATGAGGAATTTTCTTGAGATAACATGATAATTAATTCAAAACCCTTTCAGTTATAATCCCTCTTAGCATACATGTAATTGCAATCTTCTCACTAATTTTTTTTTTCATTTTGGTTGAGGATCAATGTAATTCGTATCTTAATTCATTTATGTAATTAGTATCTTACATGATGATTAAAGTAGTATGTTGAGATACTAATTAGTATATTTAATTTAATTACATAAATGATTTTGGTTTTAAATGAATTTATTTCACAATCCTCTTTTGTGCAAATTCAATCAATATTTTTAATCATTAGTAATGATTTTTAATATTTAGTAATGTTAATATTGAATGTTTGTATGTTATGAACTTATACAATTGTATATAACAATTTCGTTATAAAATTAATATAGATCATTTTGATGTACATATATTGACCAATCCAAAAACAATATATCATATAATTGACATCAATTTGATATATACATATGCTAAACAATCTAAGAACAATGAGCTATAAGCTCAACAATCCAAGAACACTATTTTGTAAGTTTCCTCAATTTTATGGACATAAGGTCAACAATGTAAGAAATTTAATCAATTTGACATGTACATAAGTTCAACAATCTAATCTAATAGTCTATCATATTTAAGTTTAAAAGATGCACAGATCTCAAAATTTGACAATTTCATAACGAATGTTCTTAAAAAATAATCAAAACAATATAGCTAGGAACTTATCAATAATCGCTCTATTTGAGTGTCACAATTATAAAACCAATGAAGAAGTCTTTCATGTAAAAAGTATGTATCATGTTCAACGTGATTCTAATTAGAAACAAGATCTTAAAGGAATCCCATTTTCAATTATTCTTTCATGATCAACTTTTGATATCTTCCATCTTCTAGCTTTCAATTTTTTATTTTATTTAACTTCTATTAACTTTATGCGAGTTGCACATACCAAATGACTATATTGGAAGCATATGACATCAGGTTGATAGTCTTTAAAGTGAACGTCCCTTTTGGTTTGATATGTTTCTTGAAAAAAATAATCTTTTAATATAATTGACCCTCTTTCATATATAAAACCTCTGTCATCGTAGTCCTCCAATAATTTCATCTTTCTCTCTGAGCATCACATCAAATAATATATCACATTTTCATTGTTCTCTATGGGTGCAACCACAACAAATACATCTCCTACACATAATTAAGAACATTGAATTTGTCAAAAAAAAGTTTAAAATAAAAATAGAAAAATTTGGTATTTAGTATATATACATAAAATTACCTTCTCTAACCAAATGAGAAATTCTATCACCATCAGTTGATATTGCAATGTCCTCTGATTCCAACTTTTCAAAGCTTGCAAGTGGAATTTTTCCTTCTAAATTAATTTCGTTGTGTTTCCAAGGTTTAACATAATTGCCATTGATGTTTTCACAAATCTCTATTGATTCTATGTCCTCTATGCAGATAGGAAAAAAACATGTTAGCTTCCTACTATCAAATGAAAACACATTTTGGAAGGTTTTTGTTTTGATTGAGTGTAAATATCGAGTTCTATGAATCGTGCTAGCATCATATGGGATTGATCTGTCTATATCTTGGATTCCAATATGCAAAAAAAATATGTCCAACATAAACAATTTTACATGTACATGTGAATAAAATGTTAGTAGATGTACATATTAAAGTCATTCTAAGTTGAATAATTATGTTTTGGAAACAAAGTTCATACATGCGCACATATTTTGATTGTTGATTGTAAGCATGGCTGAGATTTAAATGACACCATTGAACAAATTGATTAGCACACACAAATCGATCAGCAGAACAGTTCATTTAATACCTTCGAAGTGCTCATTTTACACATGCCCCGACACCATCGTGATCCCCTTTTCCATGACCAATTTCAAAAAAATAATCAAAGATGTTTCATATTTGTCTTTTTTATGAAAGTGACATAGTTAGAAAAATGATTGTGAAGATTTAAACTGCCCTATACATCCATATGACCATATCCAATGTTCATTCATTACAACTCCACGTGTTTTCAATGAACCATAAATAATATCAAAACAATGTTGTACATAATGTGTATCATGCATGCAGTCATTGCTAATATAGAAATCGTATTCCTTGATCACATGTCGATTGTCATTCGTGCTTTCTATATCATCAACATTTTGTTGATCATGTCTATATAGAACATGGACAAATATATAAACTTGGTTAGAATGATAATATTCACTCTGTATTTCTTTTTGTGCTTCAAATGTGTAATTCTCTACGAAATCAACCACAAAAAAAATAGTCCCCTGTGGAAAAACATCACGTGATTTTTTAAATTGGAATTCTTTCCATTGTGCTCTATGTGAATGTTTTATGTATTTATAAACTTCTTTTTCAAACTTTTTCAAAAACTTTGTAACACTGATTTTATTTTCTTGTAAATCTATTCTTTTCGAAAGAGCATTTGAAGAACTTATAGAATTGTGGGAATACGTGACATATTCATATCTCTTCCAATCAACTACGATATCTGACAATGATGGATCGTTAATACCAATAGGATATTTATGGTGGAATAAAGCTAGAGCTACACAATTATCACATTTCTTTCCACTGACACATCTTTTGTTGTAAAAATTCTTGTGACTATCTCTTTCACATAGAATTTCAGATATAAAAGCACGGATTGTGGAAGGAGGTGAATTTGACCAATTTTTTTTACCAAACCGAAGGAATGTGTCATAATTTAATTCAAAATCAACCTGATAGCGACAACAATATGTGTCACAAATAGTGATAGGTCTAACATACCATGGCTTCTGTTGTACAGATGTATTGATTGACAAATTCAATTCAATGTGTTCATCTTTGAATTTATTGAACAATTGTATTTGATTCATCTCTAATATATGTTTTCAATGGATTTCATACTAATTTCAAGATATTCTGTGTCGTATCATGCTTCTTCCATTTGGTGAAACATGAGAATTTTCCACCCAGTATTCATGAATCATAGCTTTAACACTTTCACTGACCTTATCTTTATAGGGTTGTCTACAAATAATTGCCCAACAAGAAAGCTCATCATTTGCATGTATTTGTAATCAAAATTTGTTATATTTGTACAATGTTTTCCATGAAGTTCCAATAACCTTTGCAATCTACGTTTTCAAACGTTTTTTTATAATACTAGATGAAATAATCGTTGTTTTTATTATTCTACATGCAACACTAGTATCTTTCTTTCTAGATTTTCCAATCGTTTTTATTGCATTGGAAATATTCTCGAACACATTTTTCTTCACCTTTGAATCTTTTGTCTTCTTTTGAATACCCAATAACGACCAAGCTTCCTTCAACTTCTTGGAGACTAACAAACACCTCAAAATTTGAGCTTGTGTTGCCACTGATTCTTTTTCCAGAAATTTTTCATGCATCTTTTTCAGCACGATATCATACAATATGGTCAGGTGTCATGTTTCCAAATTTTTCTTTATCAACATTTCGTAACATGTCGTCATCAATGATGAAGCCACCTATATATATTTCAATTTCAATTTCAATTTCAATTTAGAATATTTCAAATATACTTAAATTGAATCATAAAAATATAACTCGTAATTATAATTATAATTACATGGTTTAAAATATTTTTAATAACAAATATAGATATAATATTACCTCCATTGGATTGAATCATTGCATCGTCTTTTGATTCTTCAATGTATTCAACATTTTGAATGTCTTCAACCTCTTCAACATTTGTATCTGCATTTGGAAATTATATTCAAAAATAAATCATTTACAAAAACCCGTCACTGCATTTTAAACAAATTTACAATATATATATAGACTTGGTTCAATTTATTCTTGAGTTTGATTTTGAACATTCATATCATCAAAGTTTTGATTCAAGTCTCTAGTTATATCAGCATTAGTGATGTCTTCAATATTTGTATTCTTTTGTTTCTTTTTTTCATGGTATCTGAGTTTTTTCTTTTCATTATGTAAGGCATCATCTCGAGTGCGATCACATTTCCTCTTTCGCATTTTTTCATTGCCCATGATTATTCAATGTATACCTTCAACTTACAATAAATTGCCCTCGAGAGAATCTTAATCATCAAAGAAAAAAAATCACCTTAGAAAATACAAAAAAAGTAAGAGTCATCCACCTCAAACAATATGAATACAAAAAGTAGTGATAATGGCTACAAGGAAGGTTATCAACCAAATTTGGCACTTCTAGGTCACGTGAATTACAAAAAATTACAGTTTATTTAAATGTTATAAAAGTATAATTAACAAGTATAAAACCACGTTAACTAAATATAAATTACGAGTTAAAGGGCCAAAAGATGCCTACTAAAAATTGATAATTAACCCGTTTAAGGAAAGGTTATAAAAAGTAAATATGTCCATAAAATATTGTTCAAAATATTTTAAAAGAAAATGTACCATAGACTAAATTGGTGCAAAAATTTTAAGAAAAATTGTACCATAAAATATTTTCCAGAAACATCTTCTGTAAAGAAAAAAAGACAACAAATTTTGAAAATAATGTTTGGTATCGAATAAAAACAGCCTTCACCTTAAAAGGTAAGTTTTAAGAATACTTACTAGAAAAAGAGAGACTTCCTTCTTCTATAATTGTGTAAAATGTTGATCAAATATGTTGAGCTTTGATTCATATAAATAAGGAATTGCAACGGTGTTTCAGAAAAATGTAAAAATGTTTCAAGTTCATGTAATGAAATAGTGTTTGGAAAAAACGTTTCAAGTTTTTTTCTAGTGGGAGGAAAAAAATAAATAGACATTTTCGACTAAACTATTAGTTCGGTCAAACTATTTTATGTCTGTTAAATCTAACTTTTGGCCAAACATTTGATAACTTTCGGCCAAAACATTAATTTACTTCTGCAAAAAAATTAGTTCAGCCGAAAACCTGTAATCTTTAAAAAATTGAAGTCCATCACGTATCTGATTCTTCTTCCCATTTCAGAGAGATCATATCATATCAAATTCTTACAATTTATCTTCAAAAATAATACCATTAGTTCCATAATTCAATCTACTTTCTATAGAGGCGAATTTTGATGAAATTGATGTGATCCACTAATTTTATTTATTATATTTCTTAGAAGGTGTGTGGATTTCTTCAAAATTTGATAGAATTCATTGAAATGAAAAATCAATAACTTCTTAAAGACATGATAAAAACATTTGGAAAAATCATGGTGCCCAACATTGATGTGTTGTCTTCAAAAGGTTACTTTTATTTATTTTTGAATTGGAAGTTAGGGAAGAGGCTGTGCCGAATTAAACATGTCAGTTTTATGGTAGTTTTTCAGATTGGTCCACTTCAAAAAAATCTAATAATTATTGCATGCAGTAGTTGGATACAAACTTATAGACAGCCTTTAGTACAATCTGTCTAGATCATCATAACATATTTTGTTTTTAATGAACAATACTTGAATAATGAGTAAACCATTGTCAAAAAACATGACTATTTATCATAATTTCATTAATTAATAACATAAAATCAAACACTTACAAAAATGACATATTAAATGCCAATAAAAATATCCAAAAAAATAACCAATAGAAAGCTAACACAATTCTCTACAACTTATGTTTTTAGTACAAAATGAAATTCTAAATACAAATCTATTTTTTCTTATCTCGAAGTTGACAAACTTGGAAAAACAACATAGCTTTTCTCATAACACCCAGATTCATGATTTCACACCATACACATAACGTTCGCGGGTGCATTGGTCAACCCAAATGGCATTACTACAAACTCGTAGTTCCCATACCTTGTAAGAAAGATGGTTTTGTGAATATCCTTGTCGCAAATCCGTACCTGATGGTACCTAGATCGCAGGTCGATCTTTGAAAAGATCTTGGCTCCTCCTACTTGATTGAACAAGTCATTGATCCTAGGGAGTGGGTATTGGTTCTTGATAGTCATTTTGTTAAGCTAACAGTAATCAATGCACATCCACATCGTACCTTCCTTCTTTTTCATGAAAATAATCGATGCTCCCCAAGGGGACACACTTGGTCGGATATATCCTTTTTCTATCAACTCTTGCAACTACAGTTTTAGTTCCACCAACTCAGGTGCACTCATGCGATAAGGGGATTTCGAAGCTGGAGCTGATCTCGGTATCAGTTCTAAGGAAACTTCTAGGTCTCATTTCAAAGGTAATCCTGGGATATACTCAGGAAATACATCCTTAAATTCTACAAGAACTGGAAATTCCTCTATGTGTTGTTCTCTCTCAGCCCCTATGTCTTGGATATTTACTGCAAAAAACTTGAAGCCTTTCCTAATGCACTTATTTCCTTGTAAGGCATATATCTGCCTTCCTAAAAATTTCTTTGGTATTCCTTGAATCTTCACTTGATTCACTTAGCTATGTGTACACAAGATTGACTTGTGTAAGCAATCGAGCATGACATGGTGATTTTCCAACTAGTCCATGCTAATAAGTGTATCATATGATCCTAAAGGTAGGATTTTTATGTTTACTTTCATATGAAAACCATTGATGTTTACCTCACAATATTTAACTATTTCCAAAACCATTCATTTCGTAGATGTGGCTAATTGTACCATCCAAGGTTTATCATGTTTTAACTTTGCCTAGTTTACATACATCAACAATTTTAGGTGATACATAGCTCCAGCAAGCACCGAGGTCAAACAATTTTGAAATAAAAGTGTTCAAGATCTTACCTTTTATCTCAACCATGGTAGACTGATTGTTTTCCTGTCGGCCATCCAAGGCTGCATAAATTCATGGTGTTCCAACTATGTCCTCTACCGTTGGTTCTTCTTGTAAGTTGTGCAATACCCCATTGGTCTTGTTCTTAAGATCTCTGGATTAATGAGGCCCATGGAATTTCCAGCATTTAAATTGCAATGAGGAAACATTGGCTCCCCTATTTGGTGTTTTCTAGTTAGCATTTGTAGTTGGTACATATGGATTTATACCTAATTTGTTTAAGTTCTTATTGGCTATAAAATTGTTGTTTTGTTTTATATATTGTGGTGCGTTAAAACCTGGTTTGTGGTTGTCTGAGAAGTTCTTAGACTTATCTATGTTTATGTTTAGGTTCTCTTGCCTTAGCTACCCATTCTCATAGAAAAGCCTAGATTTGTGCAATGTGGTGTACAAGGTTTTAGGCATGTCAAACTCAATCATTTCCCGGAAGTTGGGAGGAAGACATCCTTAAACCTGATGGATTTTTACCTTCTCGTCCTTGATGTATGGCACATAATGTAACAGATCTAAAAATATGTTGTTAAAAGCATCCATAGTCATGGAACACATACGTAATTCATGAAACTCTTTTACCTTTTTGTCAAAGAATATTTTCGACACATATTTTTCTTGAAAAATATTGTGGAAATTACTCCAGCGTATTTCTCTTACCTCGTCTTTCTTGGTAAGCTTCAAGTCTCTCCACCATCTTGTTTCTTTTCTATTTAAATTATAGATGGCCAACCAAGCCTTCATTTCGCTAGAGTAGTTATGAACTCAGAAATATTTGCTCATACCCAACAGCCACTCTTTAGCATTTTCCCCTGTGTTCACCTCTCCTTCATAGTTTGTGGCTCTTATTCTGAACTCCCCCTGGGGATTGTCATCATTTCTTCCCCCTAGAGATTGTCATCATTTCTTTGTTTCTTTCTGCATGGAGAAAAAGAGTCATCACTGGAAGGATTGTGATAATCTCCTTTTGGAGGTTCAGGGGCATGTTCCTCTTTTCCTTCTTCTCTTGAGTTGTTGGCTCGTTTATTATAAGGTTCCTTCTTGAACTTGTTTGTGGAATGAGTGGGTTTTCCCTGTGGGATTTCTCCCATCATGTTTCCCAACAATTCTTCTTTAATTGCTTATTTTTCCTGTTATCTCTCAAATAAAATAAATTTATTTTTGATAGTATGAAGAATTTAAATGATGCAAGATCACTAACAGTTTTGAAGACCTCTATTTTTTATGCAAATTTCACAAAGTTGTGGCTTTGGTGGCTTGGGAGAGGATCAAAACATCTCATTAGCCACCGAAAGATGGAAGATAAATAGCAGGTGGAAGACCCCTTTGGCAGATAGGCGTATTGTTGTAACCCTTTTACACCATCGAAGCATTTCTTAATAGCAATTGGAGGTTTTAAAGGCTACAATATTGGCGAGATAGAGCTAAATATTTCTGCAGTGTCGGCATCGGAACTTGAAAGGACTGATGATCGACAAGCTAGTTCCCAAAGGTGTTGCAACGGTGGAGAATACAATGACTAAAAGTTCCGCCACTACGGATAATATAGTGACTAAGAGTTTCAATTCAAACTTTTAATGACATTCGATAGCGATGAAATCAGATCAAAAGAACTAAAGACTAAGTAGCGGCGGGACAAGGCTGAAAGGTTCCAAAATGTCGGTGATATGAAGAACTAAATATTGTCGAGGTCAAGTAGCAGAAATCGAAACTTGAGAACACTAACCGTCGGCAAGCTAGTCCTCTAAGGAGCCACAATGATGGAAGAAAGACTTACTGTAAGTTCCAAAATAGCACAGACTCATCGGCGTCGGAACTTGAAAGGACTAACTATCAGCAAGCTAGTTCCCAAAGGCGCCGAAATGGCGGAAGACTTATAGACTATGGATTCCGCGAGAAGAGCAAGTCATCGGAGATCAGAATGACTAAAGAATAATCATCAGAGAGTTTAGAACCAAGCAGCTCTACGACAATAAGAAGAACTACAGACTAATTGTTGGCACAGCAGTCCATTAAGGAGCCACAACTACGGCAAACATTCAGGCTTGGAGTGCTGATGGGCTAGAGGAAACAGCTTCCGATCATCGATGTAGAAACCGTTGATGAATTAGTCCTCTAGGGAACCACAACTGCGGAAGAAAAACAGACTAAGGCTTCCTCGAGTAGATGAAAACTTCATCATCGGGAAGGCTAAAGAATAACCGGCGACAAAATAGTTCATTGTGGAGTTGCAACGGTGAATGAAATACTTGCTATGGGTTCCAAAATAATACTGACTCATCAGCGATCAGAGGTTCTAAGGGATACCGATCAACAATGTAAAGCTAAGCAACTCCACAGTGTCGGTGAGGCAACAAACAAGACATCTGATAAATCAACATAAAATCACTGCTGATCGAAGGTTTTAAAGACTAACCGTCGGTGATTTAGTGCTCCGAGGAGCCACAACTACAGAGAAAATAATGACTAAAAGTTTCACCACTACGGAGGAAAGAGTGTATAAAAGTTCCTAAAAGTGCCGCCACTGTGGAGGATATAGTGGCTAAAGGTTGTGATGGCCACAACAAAGTAAAAGTTTTGGGCGAATTGAACAAGACTGGCCACTTCAGTTGAACGCCGATACACTGGCTGATGGCAACAATTCCACAGCGAACAAACAGTGGTGGTTATGAGCTACTACTTCAGTCATTAAAAGACTGCTCAATGAACTAGATATTCACAGTAAACAAACAAACAGTTAGCAAGGATTTGAAGCCCTAATCTGGAAAAACTATTACTTCCAATTATTTTTGTGTAAAACAGATCGGATTTTCAGGATCTATAATTTTGTAAAAGGATATAAAGCCCACAATTAATTTATGAATAAAGGTTCGAATCTGGGGATTTATCAGCCTGTTCCATTGTCAAGCATCTCATCTGGTTTATTCTAAGTATAATCTTTTTTGTTGTTATTTGTTCAGGCATCTCTTTCTTTACTATGTTTATTGCTTGAATGTGCATTTAGGTAATTTTTAGATTTATTAAAGGGTCGATAGCTGTCACCCTCTTGGTTATTTAATGATATTTTATTTATAAACACCATCCTCAGCAGGATTTAGCCATTTATATGCATGTGTTATGTGTGTAATTCTGCTAGTCTGGTGAGTTCTCCATCCCTGTACCTTTTTGTCAAACTACTAAACAAGTTGTAACTAAAATCCTTGTGATTGATTGAGCTTCATGCATGTCTTGATAGTGAGAGATTATATAGGTTATATGGCTTGATCCAATTCAGAAAAAACCCAAAAAATAGTTTAAGTTACCAGGCATCCTTGAGCTACAACCTAGAGGAGTTTCCTGGAGTGATAACAAAGTGGCGTCGTTGCCGAGGACAAGAGATTGAATCTCAGCTTGCCTAGGATACGACATAGATCCATGCTTTGATGATAGACAAGGCTTGTACATTATTACGGTTGTAATCATCTATCTGGCGACTCCATTCATATAAGGTGGCTTCAAGAAAACCCAAAGGGGCCACCAGCTACACCTGCTTCAAATCCAGAAGAAATCTTGAGGAAATCTAGGGCTTTACTAAGACAAACCAGCAGTGTGGCACAAAATGGTACATCAGGTATTTCAAGAAATCTTTTTGCTGATATTTCTTCTGCTGAAACTTTTAATTCCTATAAATTTTTAGATACATCAGAAAAATCGAGGGTTTGGGCATCTTCAAGCACTGCTGCTTGTGAAGATCCAATCCCTGGTGACTCCACTGGGATAACTATACCACCGCCTTCTCAGCAAATATTTTCGCCAGTGTCGCCTTCCACATCCCTATCCATACCCATTTCCAATATGGCTACCCCTCAATTGACCAAGATGGAAAGGATCATGGTAGCTAGGTATGCGCCCCTAATTTTGCCAGATCGTCTCACAGCCATGCCTATCGGGGATTACCTCAAGTATATGCCTAAGTTTACAAGGGAAGGGGATTTCAATGCTGAAGAACATCTAGAGGATTTTTATAGCTATGCAGAAAATATAAATATAGAACAAGAAGATGTATGGACCAGATTTTTTGTGCAAAGACTGGATGGCCAGGCTAGGAAGTGGTTTAAAGAACTTCCTGCTAGGTCAGTGGCAGGCATAGAGGCCCTAGATGATGTTTTACTAAAGCATTGTGGAGAGAGGAGTGAACACCTCTACTATATCACAGAATTCAGCAACCTGAAAAGAGAAAATGGTGAGTCTGTCTCCAACATTACCAAGAGATTCAACAACATGTACAAAAAGATCCCCATTGATATTAAGCCCACCGGTACCTCAGCTATGATAACTTATGTGAATGCATTTGACTCTGAATTCTACCTACTTCTCAGAGGAAGGATATCTTCCTCCTTATCACTCATGCAAGATGCTGCCCTAGAGGTAGAGTCAAACATTATGGCATCTCAGAAGGTCAAAGGGAAGGTAGACAGGAGAAAGCAACCATCAAACTACAATGGGGCTTTGGCATCAGAGAACAAGATTGAAAAAATGAACAAACTTTTAGATAACCTGACTGTTGAAATGTCTAAATTGAAGGATCGGGGACATCTTTCGGTGAGGAGTAAAGGGCCAAGTGAATTTTCTCCTCAAAACCCAAATTTTGTCCCTTATAGAAGAGGAAACCCTGCTATTTAGATTCTTAGAAGGGAGAAAAATCAAGGGGAATACCATAGGATAAGCGCTCCATTTCAAAATGTTGTATTAGAAGAAGGGCAAGAATTCATTAAAGAAGAAGGAGAAGCTGAAGACAATATCCACTGCATGGAGGATGAGGTGGACTATTCTTTTCTGACACACACAAAGTACGAATAAGCCCTGATTGATGAGAAAATCACTGAAGAGGATTTCTGTCAGGATGATGGTTAGGGAGGTTACCAACTGAGGTCTAGGTTGGTTCCTCCACTAAAAAATAATGTTGTACCCATCAATCAGCCTACTGCACCTGCTAGAAAGGTTGTTGTTTTACCAAAGAAAGTAGATGTTCCATCCAAAGCATTGCATAAAATAGCACCTTCAGCCACACCTAATCAAGTCCAACTCAAAACTATAGCTCATGAGGTAATGTTTCCAGATATGATGCATTATTCCTTCAACCTTGAGTCTGAAATTAAAAAATTGAAAATCCCTTTCCCTTTAATTGAGTTGATGAAGAATGATGCATTTAAAACCTCCATTCTAAATTCCCTTCAACCCAAGGTGCACATTGACACTGAATTTGTGAACCTGCAAGATGATAATCCTGTTGTAACCCTGGGTCCTATGATTGAAGACCTAAAGGAATCTTTCCCACCATTCTATATATCCTTGAACAGCCATGATAAAATCCTCCATAACTGTTTTCTAGATTCAAGAGCCTCTCATAACTTAATCCCAAAGGCTGTGATGGATGAGATCAGCCTCAGCATTACCAAGCCCTACCATAATTTATTCTCCTTTAACTTTAGGAAGGTCAAGTGCTTGGGCCTCATTAAAGAACTTGCTGTAAACTTAACTCAGTTGCCTTCAAAAAGCATAATGATGGACATCGTGGTGGCTGATATTCCTCCAAAATTTGGCCTTTTGTTGTCCTGGACATGGAGCAAAAGATTGGGTGGCACCATTCAGATGGATCTCACATACACCACCATTCCAATGTTCAGAGGAGAAACTAAGAGACTGTACAGGGAAAATCAGCTAGCGTACATTATAAGCAAGGAGAATTGCTCAGTAAATCACCCCATCTACGCTATGGACACCGATTTTGGATCTTGCATCTTGCAAGTAGATGATAATCAGCAGACATCAGTTTAGCTCACTGAGCCCACCCGTATACAGCCCGAAGAAGTCACAACAGTGATCTAGACCATGTATTTCGATGGGGAAAGCACTCAAAACTCAGCAGGCACAAGGGTCATGTTGATCTCCCCATCTAAGGAGAACATCCACCTATCGTATAAGCTTGATTTTAAAACCATGAACAACGTGGAAAAATATAAAGCCTTGCTACTGGGAGTTAAAGCGTCCAAGGAGATGAGGATCATGTGCATGAATATTTTTGGGGATGCAGACCTCATGATACAGCAGGTCAACAACACTTTTCAGACGAAAAATATCAGACTGAAGGCCTATAGAGACGAGGTATGGAAACTCAGAGACTCATTTATGTTTTTTGAACCATCATATATTCCTAGAGATTTGAATAACCTGGCTTATTCCCTGGTTGTCTCTGCAAGTTTGTTTGTTCCTCCTTTACCCCCTAGGCTTAGCTATAATGCTCAAGTCAAGTATAGACCCTCTCTACCAAACAATGTAAAATTTTTGAGGGTGTTTGAGAATGATAGGGATCTTATTAAATTCCTTCAGTTAGTGGATGAATTCTCTGACATACACATACACCAGGAAAACCTTAACCTAGAGGAATCCAAGCGGCTCAAGCTAAAAGAAAGTGACTGAGCACGATATCGTCGAATTGCCCAGCAACCACATACCCCAAGGTTTAGTACCACTGGAAGAACTATTTGATCACAATGATGTCCCTTTCAAGCCTTCTCAAAGGGAGCTAGATCCTGCTATCCAAGAGAAAAACATAGACAGCCAGAGCCATCGAAAACTGATAAATCTATCCACTGGGCTGACTACTGAACAAAAGTCTGAATATTGCAGCTTGATAAAAGAGTTTGCTGATGTCTTTGCATGGCAGTATAGTGACCTAAAAATGTATGACAGCAACATCATCCAACACAAGATTCCTTTGGATAAGGACACCATTCCTTGCAAATAGAATTTGAGACCCATTAGCCCTCTTCTATTACTAGTGATTGAGAAAGAGATCCACAAACTCCTCAAAGCCAAGATCATAATCCCCATCAAGTATTCCCAGTGGATTGCAAATCTTGTAGTGGTAAGAAAGAAAAATGGAGAAATCAGGTTGTGTGTGGATTTTAGAAACTTGAACAAATGTTCCAAAAATACAACTATCCACTACCCAAGATGGAACATCTACTGCAGAGAGTCTCGCGGGCCAGGGTCATGTCCTTACTTGATGGCTTCTCCGGATACAACCAAGTGGCTGTGCACCCAGACGACCAAGAGAAGACTACCTTTACCACTCCCTGGGGCATCTTCATGTATGCTAAGATGCCATTTGCGCTAATGAATGCTGGGGCTACTTTTCAAAGAGCTATGGACCTAGCTTTTGTAGGGCTAAAGGATAAATATGTGCTGATATATTTGGATGACTTAACGATTTACTCTCACAGCCATCGTGACCACTTGCAGCATTTGAGAAAGGTATTTCTGAAATGCAGAAGGTATGGAATATCACTGAACCCCAAGAAGTCCCAATTTGCACTCAATGAAGGAAAGCTCCTAGGCCACATAGTGTCAGCTGAAGGTGTAAAGATCAATCCAGTAAGAGTGGAGGAAATTAAGCAGTTGTCAATATGAAGGTCAAAAAGAAACATTTAGTCCTTTTTAGGCAAGATAAACTTTGTCAGGAGATTCATTCCAAATTTCTCCGAGCTGGTAAAGCATATAACAATCATGCTAAAAAAGGATGCAAAAATCAAGTGGACCGACCAAGCAAGAAATTCTTTTGAAGACATTAAGAAAGCCATCATGGAGGCCCCAACCCTAACTAGTCCCAACTACACCAAGGGTTTTTACATTTTCTCTTTTGCATCTTATGACACAGTGGCAGCTGTACTATTACAAAAGAATGATGAAGGTCTTGATCATCCAATTGCGTTCTTCAGCAGAACCCTGAGAGATGTTGAGATAAAGTATGACCCAATTGAGAAGCAGGATTATGCCCTCATAAAATCTTTGGAGAACTTTAGAATCTACATTCTCCATGCAAATGTCATTGCGTGTGTCCCTTCAGCTGCTGTGAAGGATGTTTTGACTTAGCCTAACATTGATGGGAAGAGAGCTAAGTGGATTGCCAAACTCATTGAGTTTGATGTAGAGGTGAAACCCACCAAGCTGGTAAAGGGATTAGGTCTAGAAAAACTCATGGCCAAGGAAAGCTATGAACTGATGGAAATAAATTTCACATGTATCAGATCAACAAAGGTGCGGAATATGGTAGCAATGAAAACAGAAGTAAATCAAGATCAGGATAACAATCCACCACTAACTGAGAACATATCTTAATGTGAATGGTACTCAAGTATTATTCAATTTCTGCTTAAATTGGAAGTTTCTCCTGATCTCACTCCTAACCAAGCATGAGCCCTTAAGTTGAAATTTGTTAAGTTTTGCATAATTGACAAACTGTTGTACTGGAGCGACCAGTCTGGGATTTTTTTAAGGTGTCTAGACAAAGAGGAAGCAGAGAAAGTCATGCATCACTTTCATTCCACTACATGTGGAGGCCACCACTACTGGAAAACCACAACCCACAAGATATTAAAAGCAGGATACTATTGGCCATCCCTCTTTGGGGATGTATGAAATTTTGTAAGAGCTTGTGACCAATGTCAAAGGTTCATAGGTAAGCAGTAGCTCAAGTACTTGCCCCTTAGGTCTGTTACAGTGAATGGGCCTTTCCAGCAATGGGGTCTGGATTTCATAGGTGAAATAAATCCATCTTCCAGTGGACAGCATAAATGGATCTTAGTAGCCACTGACTACTTTACCAAATGGATAGAAGCAGTACCCACCAGAAATGCCACTCACCAAGTCATCATGATATTTTTATATGAGAACATCTTCAGGAGTTATGGTTGCCCAGTAAGGTTAGTGACTGATAATGCACCAGATTTTAAGGCTAGGGAATTAGTTAAAATGTGTGAATCAATGGGTATCCAACTGGTGCACTCCACATCCTATTACCCCCAAGACAATGGCTTGGCTGAGTCGTCCAACAAAAGCTTAGTCAGAATCATCAGGAAACTACTAGAGACAAATCAGAAAAGCTGGGATTCGAAACTTAAGTTTGCTTTATGGGATGAAAGGGTAATAGAAAAAAGATCCATAGGGACTTCTCTATTCAAGTTAGTTTATGGTACTGAGGCCATCTTTACTATCCGACTCATCCTTCCAGTGGCAAAGTTCTTTCAGGAAAAGGAAGATGAACCAAATAATATGATGAGAAGGATGAGGGATTTGGTGGTGTTACACTAGATCAAGGAGCAAGTTGTAGGAAAATCAAAGGCTCATCAATAGAGGATAAAGGGCATCTTTGACAAAAGAGCAAAGGTGGACAACTTCCAGGTCGGAGATTGGGTCCTCAAGTGGGATGCTGTCAGACAGGACAAGGGAAAACATGGAAAATTTGACTCTTTATGGATTGTCCCTTTTGTTATAGACCAGGTATATAAGAATAACACCTTCAAATTGAAGAATCTGGAAGGTGAAGAGGTATTCGATGGCCCAGTAAATGGGCTGTTCCTAAAACTCTCTTTTATTTGAGGCTCTGAGGCCTTATGATTGTAAATTAGTAGATTGTAGGTTGTTTTTTCTTTCGAAATATGACTCCATGCCCAATGGAACAATAAATAATAGTGTTAAGTTACTTAGTTACTTTTAGGGAAAGGAATTTTGGTCTGGGGTTCTTGGGACCTCACAGGGAGGTTCTCATCCCCGAGTAAGAGCCAGATGTTATCTCTCAAATAAAATAAATTTATTTTTGATAGTATGAAGAATTTAAATGATGCAAGATCACTAACAGTTTTAAAGACATCTATTTTTTATGCAAATTTCACAAATTTGTGGCTTCGGTGACTTGGGCGAGGATCAGAACATCTCATTAGCCACTGAAAGATGGAAGATAAATAGCAGGCAGAAGACCCCTTCGGTAGATAGGCGTATTGCTGTAAAGTTTTTACACCATCAGAGAATTTCTTAACAGCAATCGGAGGTTTTAAAGGCTACAAGATCGACGAGATAGAGCTAAATATTTCCGTAGTGTCAGCATCAGAACTTGAAAGGACTGACGATCAGCGAGCTAGTTCCCAAAGGCACCGCAATCATGGAGAATACAGTGACTGAAATTTCTGCTACTGCGAAGAATATAGTGACTAAGCGTTTCGATTCAAACTTCTAATGACGTCCAATAGCAATGAAATCAGATTGGAAGAACTAAAGACTAAGTAGCAGTGGGACAAGGCTGAAAGGTTCAGAAATGTCAGTGATATGAAGAACTAAATACCGCCGAGGTCAAGTAGCAGAAATTGGAACTTGAGAACACTAACCTTCGGCAAGCTAGTCCTCCGAGGAGCCGCAACGGTGGAAGAAAGACTTATTGCAAGTTTTGAAATAGCATAGACACATTGGCGTCGGAACTTGAAAGGACTAACTATCGGCGAGCTAGTTCCCAAAGGCACCGAAACGGCGGAAGACTTATAGACTACGGCTTCCACGACAAGAGGAAATCATCGAAGATCAAAAGCACTAAAGACTAATCATTGGAGAGTTTAGAACCAAGCAGCTCCGCGGCAATTGGAAGAACAACAGACTAATCGTTGGCACAACAGTCCATTAAGGAGCTGCAACTGCATCAAACATTCATGCTTGGAGTGCCGATGGGATAGAGGAAACAACTTCCGATCGTCGATGTAGAAAGTGTCAACGAATTAATCCTCTGATGAGCCGCAACTGCGGAAGAAAAAAAGACTAAGGCTTCGGCAAGTAGATGAAAAATTCATCATCAAAAAAGCTAAATACTAACCGACAACAAAATAGTTCACTATGGAGCCACAATAGTGGATGAAAGACTTGTTGCAAGTTCCAAAATAATACAGACTCATCGGTGATTGGAGGTTCTAAGGGCTACAGATCGACAACGTAAAGCTAAGCAGCTCCGTAGTGTCGGTGAGGCAACAAACAAGACATCCGATAAATCAACATAAAATCACCGCCAATCGAAGGTTCTAAAGACTAACCGTTGGCGATTTAGTCCTCCGAGGAGCCACAATTGTACATAAAATAATGACTAAAAGTTTCACCACTGTGGAGGAAAGAGTAACTAAAAGTGCCTAAAAGTGCCACCACTGTAGAGGATATAGTGGCTAAAGGTTGAGATGGTGGCAACAAAGTAAAAGTTTTGGGCGAATTAAACAAGACTGGGCACTTCAGTTGAGCGTCGATACACTGGTTGTTAGCGGCAATTCCGTAGCGAACCAGAAGTGGTGGTTATAAACTAATACTTCAGTCATTAAAAGACTACTCAGTGAACTAGATCTTCACAGTAAATAAACAAACAGTTAGCAAGGGTTTGAAGCCCTAATCTAGAAAAACTATTACTTGCAATTATTTTTTTTTTAAACAGATCAGATTTTCAGAATCTGTAATTTTGTAAAAGGCTATAAATCCCACGATTAATTTATGAATAAAGGTTCGACTTTGGGGATTTATGAGCCTATTTCATTATCAAGCGTCTCATCTGGTTTATTCTAAGTATAAGCTCTTTTGCTGTGATTTGTTCATCCATCTCTTTCTTTACTGTGTTTATTGCCTAAATGTGCATTTAGGTAATTTTCACATTTATTAAAGTGCCAATAGCTATCAGCCTATTGGTTATTTAGTGATATTTCATTTATAAACACCATCCTCAGCAGGATTTAGTCATTTATATGCATGTGTTATGTGCATAAGTCTGCCAACCTGGTGAGTTCTCCATCCCTGCACCTTTTTGTCAAACTACTGAACAAGTTGTAACTAAAAGCCTTGTGATTGAGTGAGCTTCATGCATGTCTTGAGAGTGAGAGGTTATATAGGTTATCCGGCTTGATTCAATTCAGAAAAAACCTAAAAAATAGTTTAAGTTACCAGTCATCCTCGAGCTACAACCTAGAGGAGTTTCCTGGAGTGATAACAGTTCCTTTCTCTCATTCATATTATCATCTCTGAAACTTTGCAAGTCTAGTTGAAGACTTTGTACAGTTTTGATTATATTAAAATTCAGTTCTACCACCAGTTCTTCTTCTTGGTTAGGGGTATTCAACTTCCCTTATTGGTTGTTATCTTCTTCAGTGTTCATGATCTACACTGTTCTTTTAAAATCCTGCAATTGCAAATTTCTAATAACAGGAAAAATTTATGTTAGTTAACAAAATTTAAAACATACTTTATTTTCCTTCCAACGAATGTCTAGTATGCCCATTTGGTCTCTTAGTGTTGAAACTAGGCTTTGATACCACTTGTAATGTCCTCAAAAATTGAAAAATAATTTGTTTTTATTAGTCTAGTAAAAACTACCTATGTTGGACATTATTTGAACTTCCGAAATGTGTCGTACTTGGTTTATTGTACGATAATGTCATAAGTTGTTCTTACATTCTTCTTTCATATTTCTTGATGCAGTTATTTAATGTGTTACTTACATAGTCGTGATGTTGATTTCTATTTTGTTATGCGGTTATGCATCGATATGTACATTAGTGATTTGATTACATACTCATTGGTTATAAAGTTGATTATTGTCGTATACACAATTTTGAGTTAACTTTGTTACTTGAAAAAGGGGTGGAGTGGCGGGACTAGTTTCCCTTGTAACCATTTGAGAGGTAACTATTTTATACTTGTCATATTGGGCTTACTTATTTATTATGAACTAATTCATTTATTTCCACGTTGTGTGCAGGTTCACTTACCGACGGAAACTACTTATATAAACTGGACATGTTATGTTGTTCGTTTTCATCACTAGCACTATGTTTTATAGATCTATCCTACTGGCGATATGTTGGTTGTTTAGATGATATTTATACTAGGAGGGATGGTGTACTAGACTAGGTTTCACCGGTTATTATTTCTATTCTTACAGACTCCAAGATAGTGACTTGGTCACTACTGCACTTAGTATTCATGTGACACATACTTACTATGGTAAAAAGACTTATGACTTTGTTCATACTCTAACATGGTTTTATTATATGGTGTTAATAGTTGGAATAATATTGTAAAACATTGGCCTAAAATTTTCCATGGCATATTTCATATTCCATGGACATATGGCTTAACCCACGCTTAACCCTACGTAATTTGATTCACAAATGGGTTTTTACAATTCATGTTGTTTTGGAATAAGGTTTTATATGGTGGCATCAACTATATGATTATGGGTTTTGAAAGTGTTATTGGAGGCCTGGGTGGCGACATAAATGTGCATGGGGAAATGTGGCATCCAATATTAGGACTTGGCTCATTACGTTGGTTTGGTAATTCACATATTGGTTGCTTGTGCTCTGCTCCTGCGTGGTGTAATGGGGTGAAACTACAATAGCTTAACATGTATGTTGATAGTCTATTTTAGCAGCATTACTATGTCTATTCATATTGTTTACAATGCATACTCCTCATTGTGGATTGTCTTGCGTGTACTAGTTGCAAGTTATGATGGGGTTGTAGTCATGGGTTTCCCTATGATCAAAATCCATACCCAATACGAGTCAGCTCTGTTTGTACAAGGTGAAACTTGTCTCTCTCTCCCATGGTTTTTTTGAGTGAGTTTTGAACTCGTTGGGGATTTCAATGATTGGTTATGGGTTTTAATGGTTTCTTCCTAGAAGAAGAACCATCCATGTAAAGATTGTAAAGGATCATAGATGCTTTAGGCCTTGGTGTTTTTGTTGGGTTTCTAGAGCCTTCGAGATGGAACTAATGTATTCAAGGTTTTTGGTTTGAATGTGGATTTGCATGGTAAATGTGACTGGGTATCTCTCGGCATGCTCTGCATATTGTAAAATAAGTTTATATTATGGTTAATGGCAGCATCACCATTGCTTGCAATGGTGCAAGGCCAAGTTTTAAAAGACTGTACAATTCTTTAATAGTTTTGATAATGATTATGTTTATGGATACAAACAATAATTTCATATTGTGTTGGTTTTGTCGTTATAATTCTTATTTAATGGAGTGTTTGTAATCGAAAATCATTGTTTCGGTTATTTGTATGGATGAATGTTGACAGCATTGTTGACTTTGGGGCCATGTCCTATGTGGCATTGGTGTTCCCGCCATTCGATCTGCGATAGTGTAGTAGTTAATTACATTAATGTTTTATGGATGAAACTTTTTTATGGTTAAACCTTTATGTTAACATGTAAGAGTCGTGATAGGGTGTAACCCTTCGATGGCATCGTTTCTATGCTTGTAGTGTTGAAAGGGTTGCGTTAATGTTTAATGGTTTATTAATATATAAGGCCGAGGGTCATAGTTACAATGTGAAAACTTATCTGGGTCTTTCAACCACTATGTAGATATTAGATGTAATTAAATTACACCCTGTCTATATATACATATATCATGGTTTAATTGTGTAATGGTGCAGCGTGAGGTAGAATACTTAAACATGAGTCCTGTAGGATTCGTCCTAGTGATTTATAAATAGACATACCCTACATAAATGGATCCTGGGTCATTTATGGTTGTGAGGGTTTATACTTGTAAGGATTCAATTTGGGCTTAATGCCTACAGGAATCAATCATGCGTCCTCCGTGTATTTAAGTTTTAATGAATGGTGTACATGATATTATGGTTGATTTATTACGTTGGTATTTTCATTATGTTATGTGATTCTTATAATGTAGTTTGTAATTATTTAAAAGGTTTTATTTTTTATACATGCAATGGATTTAATATATTGATAATTTCTTTACTACATACGATTTTGTGGATGTAGTTAGTATAATAAAATGTGGTTTGATTTAATGTGGGTTATATATTATCTAACCTTGGTTCTTCGTCGAAATATATATATAGACCCCAAGAGGTCTTTGATGGGTTTTAATTTAGCTTTAATACTTTGATTTTATGATTATTCTTAAGTATAGAATAATGTATTTATAGTATTGCTTCATTTAGAATATTGTTCTCTTTATACTTGATTTAATTTAAATGATTTATTTATTAGGTTATGTTTACTATATTAGTTAACTGTATTTTATATTTAGGGTTTTTTTATAACATAGCCTAAAATAGTCTTTCATTCCTAAGATTAGCTCTGCTCGCAATACGAAATCTTCCAGAAGAGTCCATAGCTAAATAAGCATATAGGCACTCTTACAGTAATTTATAAGTTTTTTAGGAAAACAAAGTTGATGCTGTAAATAAATGCAGAACTAAGTATAGCAAAAGTAAACCTAATTAATTCTTACACAGGAATTCATTTGCAGGAATAGGGTTATAATAAAATATAAACCCTTAAAGATTTTGACATGAAAAGATTTGTAAACACAGGGTTAGAAATATAACATAAAAACTTGCATAATCTAACCATAAATTATATTAGATAATGAAATAGGAATTCAAGAACATCATACCTGAAAGGTGAAGCTATTCCAATGGTTGACACCTGCACACTCAATTACACAGCATTAAAAATTCATAGGAAGATCTGACCTCTGTATAAATGATCGAATCACTTGGGAACTACCACGTCCCACCCAGGGCCATGGCCCAGAACCATTCCTGGTTTTAATTTGGATCCCCCTGAGTTAATTCCAACATGTAAGTACCTTAGAGCTCCTAAGGTGAGGCTTCCCTAACTGGTATATCATGCCTCGATCAATTTTCCTTTTTCCTCTTAGCAAAATGTTCTCCAAGAACTCTCTTCAGAATAATCAGGCAAAATAATGACTCTAAAAAGATGGAAGATCTCCCCAAGCCTCTCTTTGGCTTGGGACTTTATAGACAGACTTTTTAGTCAAAGGGGCAATTAAGTAAAGAACCATTTGATTTATTGATTTAACCCTTTTTATTTAATTTAGGTACTTTTAATATTTTAACTTAGGAACTTTTAACTAGTTCCTAATTAGACTTTTGTAGGTATTATAATTTTTTTTTTTATAGTAATAATGATAATAGATGGAGATTTTCCTTCTTTCTTATATTATTAATATTATTACTTTGCTTACTCTTTATACATACCATGTATATACCATATAATATTATATATTGTTTGTTAACATTTGTCTTTGGGTATCATGTGTTATGATACCTTAACTTATGACACTTTCTTCATTAAGGTCATTAGGTAGGTGGTTAGGTATACTAGGCTAGGCAACTCTAAACATCATTTCATGTTGGATTCCCTCATATAACATGATAGTTCTTTAGTACTTGATGAGATACAAAAATTCAATATTTCATTTAATCACTTATTAATAAGTCAAATGAGATCAATATTTTACTTGAGTCGTTTTCATTCGGAATCACTAATTCTTTTCAATAACTCCTGCACTTATCCAGAGCCCATACTCAACACTAAAAACAGGAACTTACAAATTGGGTGCAATTACAGAGTGCCTCTCTCAACACTAATTCTAGGATGCACTTGTAGGATACGCCTAGGGATACAATGGACAAGGATCCGATGTTCTAGAGCTTATGCTCAACATCAACATGGAAGGTTCCAGGGCTTATGCCCAACACTTCCAATTTATATTTTCATGTGTTCCATAGATTCATGCTCAACTCAAATGTCTCAAAAATCATGTGCTCCAGAGCTTCTCGCTCAACACAAATATAAGTACTCATGTTCTCCATAGCTTCTTGCTCAAATAAAAACATCAATTTACCCATGTGCTCGAGAGCTCTTCGCTCAACACAAAACATCTCATCAAGCATGTGCTTCAGAAATTCGAGAGCTTCAACCATGTGCTCCAGAGCTTCTCGCTCAACACAAATATAAGTACTCATGTTCTCCAAAGATTCTTTCTCAACACAAAACATCTCATCAACCATGTGCATGATGAGATACAGAAATTCAAGATTTCATTTAATCACTTATAAATAAGTGAGATGAGATCAATATTTTACTCGAGTCGTTTTCACTTGGAATCGTTAATTCTTTTCAATAACTCTTAGAACTTATCCACTTCCCATACTCAATGCTAAAAAAAATTATTTAGAAGCTTAGTACAATTCTAGAGCTCCTCGCTCAACACTAATGCTAGGATGTACTTGTGGGATACACCTAGGGATACAATGGACAAGGATCCAATGTTCCAGAGCTTATGCTCAACACCAACATGGAAGTCTCCACAGCTTATGCCCAACACTTCCAATTTATTATTTCATGTGTTCCATAGCTTCATGCTCAACTCAAATTTCTCAAAACTCATGTTCTCTAGAGCTTCTCGCTCAACACAAATATAAGTACTCATGTTCTCCAAAGCTTCTTGCTCAACACAAAACATCAATTTACCCATGTGCTCCAAATTTCTTTGCTCATTACAAAACATCTCATCAACCATATTCATTTCCCAAAGTTGAACCATGATTTTATCTCCAAGCCAACTAGGGATCTAACCAACTCCCTAGCCTCAAGATCCATCCACCTGGCCTCTTGTCCCTCTGTGGCTGAAACACCTGAAGAATAGAATAATGATGCACCAGTAAGCTATATAGTCTATTTGGTCATTTCATATACCCAAGAAGAATCCTCCAAAGATCAAAGTGATTATGTTAGGATTAATTAATCCTTCTTTATCTAATATAGTATATTTGGTCATTTTTCCTAAATTAGGGGGTTATTATTATTGTGCTAAAGTGCGGGGGAACATTTAGAGGTTATCTTCCACTTACTGCATCTGCATGCATCATTTTATGTGCCTTTGGGAAAAACCGTAATTATAGGATCCCACTCTGAGTGCCACTAGCAGCCTCTATCAGTTGGTTGTGGTAGGCAAGTAGTTATGTTGAGTTAACCTCTAGTCAAGATTAGTTAGATCACTTTCAGTTATCCTAGCGCCATTTTTGCATGGATGAAGGGGGAGTGGCGCCCTTCTCCCACCTACCTCATCAGTTAACTAATTGTAGACTGATTTAGACACTCATAGTTAAACTGGTGAGCTCCAACAGTGATTTAGACACACTAAGTTAGCTAATGAGTTAATTAGAACTTATAGATTCGAATCCTATATTTAGCATTCAAAACCTATTAATTGTATAATCATTGTATTATTGGCTAATGAATGAATATTAATGTTGTGATTATCTGAGTAATTCTTGTCCTATTTATTTAAAAATTTTGGCATGAATTTCATGTTCAATATACATTCTCTTTGATTATTCCACTGCATAATTCCCTTCCTATAGATTTCATATTTTGCTATAGATCAATGGTTCACAAATTTAACAGATTATAACTGAGCATATTCAACACATCCAACATTAGGTTCATTATATCTTGCAAAGACCTAATGCTAAGTATAAGGATCCACGTGAGCAACATCAAGTGCCAAATAAGTATCAGGTTGGAAAGAAGGTCTCGTTACATTTTATGCATGGTTGTTTTCATAAGATTCTATAATAATAACTAAAATGCATCTAACTTAGCATAACTATAAAAATAATAAAAGGTAGTAATTATAACTCAATCATGTTTAATTATTTTCACAAGATATAAAAACAATGAAAACACATAAAAGATTAAAAAAAACCTAGACTACATGCAAAGAAATAAAATTTTCTTTTGTCACAGTTTTGCAGTGTATGTTGAGCTATAGTGATTATGTTCAGCTTCAGAAATGCCTACATCTATGGGTTGAGATGTCTACAGCCCTAAATAAAAAATTCCTTAACAATCTTAACTCAGTGCAAGTTAGTTAATGAAAGAGGCCACAACATTATAGAGAATGCACGTAGGCATCCAAACATGAATGAACGCAATGCCTCCAAACATGAATGAAATCAAGGCCTCCAAACATAACCCTTGGTGCTCTAGAAATTCCTACATGACATAAAACAATGTGTGCATGCCTTTAGACATACTCGTAATTGTTCTAGAAATTCCGACAAGGCATAAAATCATGCCCACCAAATATTATAAGATGCCACTCTAAATTCCCACATCACACAAAAGAATGTACACATGCCTCCAAACATACCCGTCATACATGTCACAGTTCTAAAAATGCCGACAGGACATAAAAAAAATTCACCCAGGCCTCCAAACATATACATTGGTCTTCTATAAATTCCTACAAGGAATAAAAGAATTCCTACCAAAGGTTATAAGATGCACATACCACTATAGAAATTCTCGCCAACCAACACAAATGCATGCACAAAATAGAATAATACACACAAATCTTCCAAGCATACTCATCAATGTTCTAGAAATGCTCACATGGCATAAAAGAATTCCCACTAGAAGTCAAAAGATAAAGAATTCGAGGAAGTATAAAGAACTGAGGTGGAAAACACTAAGTCGAGCAATTAACCTTTATGGTCAAGTGAGTTTCACCAAAAATTAGCCCTTTGAAGCATGGCAAGGATTTCAACTATCAGCCATAGACTTGGCTTTGTAGAGCATTCTATTAAGAAACCAACAAGATTTTGCTAATCCAATAATCGAATCCATGATTTGTTACATAAATCCACAAATTCTTTGAGTCAATAACAACAATTAATTGAATATTTTAGCACATCACCAATCTCGCACAACATGAGCAGCATAGATAGCTTCCATGGTGCAGAAAAAGATAAACATGAGCATGAATGTTGTGTACACCCTCGTTGATTAAAACTTATATAATCAAGCAAGCACAGTACAGCCAACCATTAACATACTTATGTGATAAAATCCAAAGATAGAACACATCGATCGAATGAATTGGATCAATTTATTTGTCCTATAAAAATACTAATACATTAGTATATAAGGATACTATAACGAAAGGTATCAATGCAAACCTTAACAACATTTAAATTTGGCCCTAGCAAATGCACACATGGATTCCAACAACAAAACAAACCCTCTAAAATTTTAACTATACGGAAAAAGATAGTAATAACAAAACAAACCCTCTAAAATTTTAACTATACGGAAAAAGATAGTAATAGCCAAATACCAAAAGAATCACAGTCAATTCTTCTGATAAAACCTCTCACACATCTTTAAGGCCTCCCACTAGTAATATGATGAAGTTGAACTAGAAATAGGTTTTATAGAAACCCATAAAGGAAAAAATAAAATCGCCATTGGAATTAGATTGTCGTATATGCTAATAGATAAATACAACAAATTGTACTTGAAATTTAAAGTATGGAAATACAATACTTGTCAAACTACAGCTTCCAGTCTGCTAATGAGCTCCTCGATTTCCATATTTAACATAGCTTACTGGAAAAGTACTGTGAAAACAGAGGCTTGACAATCCATGAGTTGATTGATGAGGGCTCTCGAACTCGAGATATCCTCGTCTTGTATAGCCATGCCCTAGAATTTAATGTTTGGGGTTTTCTATGTTAAAATTTGAAACTTTCCACCACACATTAACATCTCATATACAAAGCATTTCTAAGACCCTCGACTAAAATAATAATTATCCTTACCTATAGTTCACAATTGTCTTCGAAACAACTTGTTGATGCATCAAACAAACCCTCATCTCCAACTCTTATCCCATCCCTCTCCACATTTCTCTTTCCTTGCCCACAACCCGAAAACACTCCAAAACAACAACAACGAGCACAAGATTCAACAAAAACCTGGCCAGATACACGTCATGCACTTGATGAGTCTTAAAAAATTGATCAAAAACTCATGCCATCAAAGTATTTAAGCACCAAAATGCTTGTCGTCGTTGTTGGTTATGGATCCTGGTCTTCTTGATTCTAGAGTTCGTGTTTCAACTGTGCTGGGATCTCTCTAACTTTAACGGTGGGTGTGGGGCATTTTCCCCCACTAAAGTTTCCATGGGGGGTCCAAGGGGGGAGGCTAATGATTTTGAAGCCCCTCTGGAAGGGTTCCACGACCAGTGCCCCCATAACGATAATTTAGAAAAATATTCCTTTTAAAATGTTGTAATTTCAGATTCAGGACTTGGTCAATAACGGGTGATTTATGGGCCCATGGTTTTGGGTAGCCCATGGTATTTTACCATGGCATTCTCTTTATAAAAAGGAAGGCATTGTACTATTTCTGTGTATTGTATTATATCTAGCATTATAAAATGATCTATGTGATTGTGTGAGAGAGATTGTGAGAGACTAAAGAGGAAGTGTAGTAGGTGTGTTGTAGGTTGTATCCCTTCATTTTGTTGGATGGTATAATAATAAGGGAGAGACAATTTCTATGTGGACGTATCACATCTTCAGTGAACCATGTTATATTTGGTGTCTCTCTTGTAATGTGTTTATATGTCTAATATTTTCATCTTGTTTATTGTTATTGCTCTATGATCCTATTTTTCTAATAGTGGAAACAATAACTCGACTAACAAAATATCCTCTCATATTTCCATCGGAATCCATCCAACAAGAAAAACAATAGAATATTCGGAGGTCCAAATTCCACAACCACATGCAAACCCCTGCTGAGATAAGACCAAACCTCTACAATAATCCTTCACCCAAAGGACCACCTCTCTAGCTCCTCCTAGAAACCATCACCACTACCAAATGAAATGAACCTGCTTGGAAAACAAATAAAGTCACCGAACAACTGAGCTTGCAACTCATTACAAACTAGAATCCATAATATTAACTACAACAATGCATGTTTTTCCATTTAGAAAGTTCATTGAGTCAACAAATAAAAGATATTACACACCATTCAATATGTATTACCTTGACAACATATTGCCAAACTCAATAGGTTGTTCAAATAACAATTACAAATGGGATACATTGCAATTCAAGAAAAATGATGGGTAGGATGAGGTATGCAGAAAAATGTCAACTCAAACCCCCACTCCAAACTTCAAGGTAAAAATTGAGATGTCTAACCAAAGTTGCACTTTGCAAATTGAAAAATTAATTTTATACTATCGAACTAATAACACAAAAATGAAAACATAATGTCATAGAGATAATGAGGAATACGTAATGCTCATGCCACCCCTTCCCCCAATATATATAATATGTCCTTATGATATCATGATATATAATGTGTCTTTATGATATAATCATGGAGAGAAAACATAATTAGGTTTGACTTGTCCAAGTACATGTATCATAATTTCTTGTATATTTTATGAGGAGTTTTTTTCACTCCCATTCATGGTATGGATGATTTTTTCACTTTGAGTTCTTACTAGCCTTGTTAATAAGGATTGTTTATCACTATATTTCATAGTAGCATAATTTCAATACGAATATAGATAGGAATAAGATTTGATTAAAAAAAAAATATGCAAGAAGCAAATCAAATACCATTAAAATACAAAAATAGACTTCTTATATATAATACTTTTAACTAAATATTATAACAACCCCTTTGTTATTCTGATTATTTAGCACCAGAAAATGCAAGGAAAAAATATAATATATTTTTACATTAATATAGATGATTTTAAAAACTATATACACATATATGAATTATATTTAAAAGGATGTTATTAAGTTGTTTAATATGTGAAACGGTTAGGTTTTGGCTATGGAAAAATACAGTTAGGGTTGGCACTCGGTGATGTTTTTCTAGTTTGAAGGATGTACGCATTGGGAGATTTGGGGAGATCGAGCCGAGGAAGGAAGCATAAGAAGTGTGCGATTTTTCTTCTAGAACGAGCTTGAACCTATGTTGAAGTGTGAAAATCACTTTGTCCATGCTCACAGTCAATGTGAAGCAGCGTTCAACGCATCCAGTGTAAACCTGCGATTATTACGGTCAAGTGTTCAAGGAACACTCGAAAGTTGAGGGTTTAACACACTCTGGAAACCCTATGCCAATATAACTCGGCGAGACCCTAAGTGATGCTTAATCCTCGCAGAGAAGCTTGGTGGAGTGCGAATTATATGCAGAGGACCATGTCGAGGTGCCAATAACAAGGTATGTATTTTCTTTTTACATCAAACTTCATATCTATTTTACCTTTGTAGGTTGTAAAACTTAAATTAGCCTAAGCATTTATGCATCCTTGGCGAGGGTTGAATCTCCCTTTCTTGTAGAGAACAGGTTCTATGTGTTATTCCTGAAGTATAGGTTAAGTAGATCAGCTATCATAGACAGGAAGAGTTGCATAAGTTTCTTTTTGGTTGGTTTAGGTGGCTTTTTTTTGTGAATTCAAATGATTATCTGCGCTATTATTGGAAGCAAATCTATAGTGACAACCAAATAAATTCACCTTTCCATATGTTTTCAACTAGCCCCAATGATGTCCTCTCTATTGTTACATTACATCGATCAATGCTAGATAGCGTATCGTATTATATAGGATTTTGATTATAGGAATTTGGATCCCATACCTCGATTCAGTCTGAGGGGATATCGACTCATTCATTACTTCATCTGGTTTTTTTCTCTTTATTGGGCTTGATCATGCTTACAATATTTTTAATAGTTATGGTCATCAATACCTGTTGCACATTTTTAATACCTGGATATATAGTGTTGATTGGTCTCGTGGGCTCATGGGGACGTACGTAGTGATTTTCTAGGCCATATTGCTTCCATGCTATCACTTTTTATCAATTCTAAGTTTGAAGAAAGTGCACTCCATTAGACAGTTAGTGCAACCAACAATGTTTTGTTTCGTGGGATGCTACAACGGTGTTATGTAGTTGAGAGAAGGTTGGTCGCCTTACAAACTTTCTGGTAGTCTTGCATGTGAATTTACATTTCTTAGGGACCACTTCCTCTTAGTTTTCAAAAAAAATCCACGTTGCATTCCTTCTTGTACATTTATCATGCTTATGAATCTTATGATGGAGATATACCATTTCTAACATTATGAATTGGTCGTAAAGATGAAAACCTCATCAAGAGAATATTAAATGATTTTTATTCATAATGGAAATTTTTATTCTCCCATTTCTAACGTTATCAATTGGTCGAAAAGATGAAAACCTCATCAAGAGAATATTAAATGATTTTTATTCATACTGGAAATTTGTATTCTCGTATTCTGTACGATGTATCGGTAAAAATGTAATTGTGGTTAAAACTATTAGAAACCAAAATATAATTGTTTCTCTCTTTCTCTCATGATGGTGATAATAGTAAATGTATATTAATAGTTTCTTACATTTTACATATGCTACATTTAAAGTAAGTAGATCTTATTATTGTAAAGGGTGATACTAGGAAATTCCTTGCAGCAAGACAAAATAAACCTTTTGATAGTGACTTCTGCAAAAGATATTTTGAGAAAAAGGAAGTTGATTTGCAACATTTGTGTTGTGTATTTGTAACCTTTTTTGTTGGATAAAATAGTAAAAGATTAACAATGCTTGTTGGAGGTAGCCCCTGGGGGTGAAGCACGTATATTGGTGTCTTTCTTCTATATTTTTCATCTTGTGTACTTTGTCTCTACTTTAATGTTCTTTTTTATATAGATAAATATTTTATTTTATGTATAACCTTACACAAAAGATTCATTTACTTAATGTATAAGTTTACTTTCAAAATGGTAATGAAGGAATAAGTGTATTCCCTTATGCCTATGTTAGATTTTATTCTTGTTGAATGTTGGCTTTAATAAGCATGAAATATTGGTATGTTTTTATGCTATTTTTTTTTATGTATGAATGAAGCAAGGTTCGTATGATAAGTACTTAAAATGTGGCCTTGTGTTGAATTATAATCACCTATGCAATAGATATAAGTTTGATATTTTATTGAGAACCAACTTTAAACAAGACCTTATGCTAATAGTTAAAGATTATGTTATTACTTTATAAGTTTAATAGAGTTTGAAAAAAAATCCCCGCTCTTTAAGAATTACTTGTGGATTTCGGGTTTGTTACAAAATGGTATCAGAGTAGGTTTACAATGCTCAGACCTAATTGACTCGCTTGCAAACATGTACGTATTAAATCCTTATGAAGAATTTATTATTTGAATTCGATAATTTAGGTTTCCCTATTAGTATGCATGCTAAAGAAAGGATGTTTTTTTTTTTCAGTCATGGTCATCAGATGGGCTGATGCACAATCATGGAATCCTTTAAAGACACTTTAGATGCCACATAATACTGGAAAAAATGGGAAACTCTCGCTTTAGGTGACAATTAGGGGTACTTCCCTAACTTATTTTAAGATGAAGTAAAAAGACAAAAGATAGGTAATTGAATCATATTTCATAATATATAGCATTTATGCAGATAAAATGTGTGTAAATGATTATAAAATTAGTTTCTGTGAAATTGGGTTTTCAAATTTTCAGCACATCTTAACATATATGTTTGTGCATGTGCAGCAATATATGAGATAAATGATGTCAATTTGGGATAAAATCTTGCAAACATATAAAGGACATATGCACCTAGTGAAACACTATTTATTGATATTTTTTCATGAATTTTTTATTATTATTATTAATTATTGAAGTCACAAAAGCTTGAAATTAAAACGTTATTTGTGGGTGCAACACTTTAGGGGAAAAAATTAATGAAATCCTTGATTTCTAAATATAAGATCGTAGAGATTGATCTCGTCTAGTGCACCATATAGTTTTCTTGAGAAATGGTGATGGAAATCAAAAGTTATATAAAAAACAATCGATGTCTCTATTTTCGAAAACTAACGTGTGTCATTTAGGAAAATAATTATAAATAAATAAAACATAGTTTTGAAGGAAAAAATTACATATTTAGAATCGTAAGATCGTACTCTAAAATATTCTAGATTTTCATAAAAAAATATTGTGTGTGTCATAGCAAAACACGTCATCTCAATTGAGCTTATTGATAGAGTTCTAAAAGACAAGAAATAGCCCTAGTTTATTCATCCAAGCCAATAGGTTCAGTAGTACGAAGCTATTTCCGAACATAATGCCAAACCTTATTCCCGTCAATTGTTTTAATTTTAAAATAACGCATATGCGTTATAGCTTATTCATATCGCATATGCAATATGAATAAGCTATAACACATATGCGATATGAATAAGCTATAATGCATATGTGTTTTAACACATATATTTTTGCTTAACTAATTTTGTATGAGAGTAAAAAATAGTAATGGCATCCTTATCCCATTATAATACCATTTAGACAACACTATGATGGACACAAATAATTCGTATTTTTAACACTGAACGAAGCCATGGGCTGTGCATCTAAGAAAATAGGGCATTGAACGAAGCCATGGGTTGTGCATCTAAGAAAACAATAATTCCTCTCGTCCTTCGATCTATTCAGCTCCAAGTGAAAATTTGCAACCTTCACAGCGAATTGAAGATTGATTTATGTCAGTGCTTAGAGGATGTTATAAATCCTTGGGAATGCTTGTTTGGTATCTATTTTGGATGTAAAAAATCCAGAACGAGTACCGATGGATCAGCATACGCTCTCACTGCAAACTGCTAGTGATGCTTTGTCGATAGGCAATAGGTGACTTTAATCAACATTGTTATAATTATCGTGTTCTTTTAATCATTGATTAAGGATGTCCGGTTCTTTAAATATTTGATTAAGGATGGATAGCACTTTAATAAACATTGTTATAGTTATCGTGTTCTTTTAATCATTGATTAAGTATTTCTGGTTCTTTGAATATTTGATTAAGGATGGATGGGAAAAATTCTATCAAATGGCATATATATATTAACTAGATTTATCATCCACCATGTATAGAGACAAAGTTTCAAATTCATCATCCTTATCATCATATTCATCATCCTCATCATCATCATCATAGTCATCATTCTCGTCCTCATCATCACCATCATTGTTCATCATCATCACCATCATCATCATTATCATCATCATCCTCTTCATCGTCATCCTCATCCTCCTCCTCCTCCTCATCATCACCCTCATCCTCATTATCATCATCATCATCATTTTTCATCGTCATCATCATCATCGTCATCATCATCATCATCACCATCCTCATCCTCATCCTCATCCTCATCCTCATCATCATCATCATCATCATCACCCTCATCCTCATCATAATGGTTATCATCATCATCATCATCATCATCATAAACCTTAACCTCATCACCATCATCATAGTCATCATCCTCCTCATCATCACCATCATTGTTCATCTTCATCATCATCTTCATCATCACATCATCATCCTCATCCTCCTCCTCGTCATCATCACCACCACCCTCATCCTCATCATCATCATCCTCATCATCACCACCCTCATCATCATCGTCATCATCATTGTCATCACCATCACCATCATCACGCTCATCCTCATCATCATCATCATGATAGTCATCCTCCTCCTCCTCCTCATCATCATCATTGTTCATCATCATCCTCATAATCATCATCATCATCCTCATCATCATCATCATCATCATAGTCATCATCGTCCTCATCCTAATCATCCTAATCATCCTCATTCATCATGATCATCATAGTCATCCTCCTCCTCCTCCTCCTCCTCCTCCTCATCATCATCCTCATCATCATAGTCATCATCCTCAGCATCATAATTATAATCACCATCATCATCCTCATCATCATCATGGTCATCATCATCAACATCATCATCATCATCATCCTCATCCTCCTCCTCATCATCATAGTCATGATCCTCCTCCTCATCACCATCATCATCACCATCACCATCACCATCACCATCACCATCAACATCCTCATCCTCATCCTCATCCTCATCATCATCATCATCATCACCATCACCATCCTCATCATCATCACCATCATCATCCTCATACTCATCAGCATCAGCATCATCACCATCATCATCACCATCACCATCATCATCCTCATCATCATCGTCATCATCATCACCCTCATCATCACCATCATTATTCATCATCATCGTCACCATCTTTATCATCATCATCATTATCATCATCATCTTCATCTGCATCATCATCATCATCATCATCATCATCATCACCCTCATCCTCATCATCATCATCATGGTAATCATCATCATCATCATCATCCTCACCCTCATCCTCATCATCATCATCATAGCGATCATCCTCCTCATCATCACCATCATTGTTCATCGTCATCATCATCACCATCCTCATCATCATCATCATCATCATCACCACCACCCTCATCCTCATTCTCATCATCATCATCATCATCATCATCATCCTCATCATCATCATCATCATCACCACCCTCATCGTCGTCGTCATCATCATCATCATCACCCTAATCATCATCATCATCATCATAGTCATCATCCTCCTCCTCATCATCATCACCATCATTGTTGATCATCATTGTCATCATCATCATCATCATCACCACCACCCTCATCCTCATCATCATCATCACGATCATCATCATCATCATCATCATCACCCTCGTCCTCATCATCATCGTCATAGCGATCATCCTCCTCATCATCACCATCATTGTTCATCATCATTGTCATCATAATCATCCTCATCATCATCATCATCACCACCACCCTAATCCTCCTCATCATCATAGTGGTCATCATCATCACCCTCATCCTCATCATCATCATCATAGTCATCATCCTTCTCATCATCACCATCATTGTTCATCATCGCCATCGTCGTTGTCATCATCATCCTCATCATCATCATCATCAACACCACCCTCATCCTAATCATCATCATCATCATAATCATCCTCATCATCATCACCACCACCCTCATCCACATCATCATCATCATGGTCATGATCATCATCATCGTCATCATAGTCATCATCCTCCTCATCATCACCATCATTGTTCATCATCATCACCACCCTCATCATCATCATCACCACCCTCATCATCATCATCATCATCACCACTCTCATCCTCATCATCATCATCATGGTCATCATCATCATCATCACCCTCATCCTCATCCTCATCATCATAGTCATCATCCTCCTGATCATCACCATCATTGTTCATCGTCATCGTCATCGTCTTCGTCATTATCATCATCATCCTCATCATCATCACCATCATCACCACCCTCATCCTGATCATCATCATCCTCCTCCTCCTCTTCCTCATCATCATCATCACCACCCCCATCCACATCATCATCATCATGGTCATCATCATCATCATCATCACCCTCATCCTCATCATCATCATCATAGTCATCATCATCATCATCACCACCCTCATCCTCGTCATCATCATCATGGTCATCATCATCATCATCATCATCATCATCACCACCCTCATCCTCGTCATCATCATCATGGTCATCATCATCATCATCATCATCATCATCATCACCCTCATCCTCATCATCATCATCATAGTCATCATCCTCCTCATCATCACCCTCATTGTTCATCATCATCATAATGGTCATCATCATCATCATCATCACCACCACCACCCTCATCCTAATCATCATCATCCTTCTCCTCCTCCTCCTCCTCATCATCATTATCATCACCACCCTCATCCACATCGTTATCATCATGGTCATCATCATCATCATCATCATCATCACCCTCATCCTCATCATCATCATCATAGTCATCATCCTCCTAATTATCACTATCATTATTCATCATCATCACCACCCTCATCATCATCATCATCATCATCCTCACCGTCATCATCATCATCATCACCACCCTCATCTTCATCATCATCATCATCATCCTCATCGCCATCATCATAGTCATCATCCTCCTCATCATCACCATCATTGTTCATCGTCATCGTCATCATCATCCTCATCATCCCCATCATCATCATCATCATCACCACCCTCATCCTAATCATCATCATGAAGTTAGCGGTAGGTTGCCCCACAAAGACATGAAGTTTAGCGGTAGGTTGCTCCGCAAAGACATGAAGTTAGTCGAAGCAGTGAAGGGCGTAGTGCACATGTTTTGGCATGATAACACTAGGCCTTCTTCTAACACAAAGGATGTGTTAAAACATTGTAGGGGTTCTAGAAACAATGAACCTTATGTTAAACATTATCTTGACATGACACAAACTTAATTGTTCAAGATGGTTAAAGTTACCCACGTAGAGATAAGGCTCGACTAAAGATCATTTGAAAAATGTAAGCTTGGTATGTTAGAATCAATACCATCTGGAACACTTGTTCTTTTAGATACCACATAGAGTTTGACCTATATTACCATACATTTACACATATACGTCGTTTTTTATAGCCTAACCATGTGCAGGAATGCTCAAGTACAGTATCGCCAACGTCATCGAGAGATTTCATCCATAGCATAATGTGTCCGAGGCAAGATGGGCAGACACATTACTTAAAACAGTGTGTAGACAGTTCTTGCAACAATTGTGGTGGGCTATCATTATGGTGTGATTGCATCCATGAAAGTGAAGATCAAGCATTTGGGAATGCAATTGTCGAGAAGCGAAACTATCAGTATGAGACATATCAGCTACATGATGGGAAAGAAAGTAGGCATATTAAATTGGTGACTTCACAGGTAAATTGTTGAATATTGACATATTAATATTCATGTACACATTTTTTTATCTGGTTTATTAACACTATTTATTTTTTTACACCAGGTGCGAGTATGTGATTTTATTCCAGAGTTTCGTGGAAAGATCCAATAGTACATTCAACATGTTGATATGGCATGGTGGAAAGATAAGCAATTCAGAATATGTCAGGACACCTTCTGTCTCAGAACAATACTATCAGTGGTTGACTTTGCAGAAAATTACACCCTACAATCACAAAATGAAATACAAAGTCAATACTATCACTTAGAGCAGGTGAGCATAATGGTGCATATCAAGTATCGACATGGGCCAAATAACAATGAAGAGAAATGTGTGATACTGAAAGAAAGTCACTTCTACATAAGTGACAACTGGACCCATGACATCCATTACGTGCAACATTGCTCTAAATTATTCTATGATCATGTGATATCTATGGATATACCATTTTATCATCATTCCATTTGGTCAGATGGTTGTGCTGGACAGTTCAAGAATGTGTGTGTATTTGAATGGTTGTGTTTGTTGCACATAAAATACAAGGTGCCACATGTATCGAACTACTTTGAAACTCATCATGGCAAAGGAGAGCACGATGGTGTTGGTGCATGCATTAAAACCGTGCCCTTCGAAGGGAATAGATGAAGTTTACAGGTGCTCACCTTCGAGATGCTGCATCTATAGGGAAATGGTGTGCATCTGTCATGGGAGAACAAGCAAGAAGGAAACACCTAGTGTGAAGAATATTATGGGAGGTGACAAATGTGGACCGATCACAAACACATCAGGTGAACATAGTGCATGGAACTTGACAGTTTCATTCAATTCAAAGCAGAGACAACTCGGCCCTACAAATTTGGACAAGATTGAAGGATTTATTTTGCAGTTCCTGTAGCATTGGTGAATGGGATGATTGTGAGTATACATATACCATTGATACATGGGATTGAGTGACACTTGGAACCAATTTCAATGGGGTTAATGAAATAGACCATTTGGAAGATGATCAAACACATATTTCTACAGACTATGATCACATATCGGGTCTCATACAAGCAGGTACATGAGTAATACCTAAATTATAAAATGCATTTACTTATTGTTTACTCGACCTATGTAGAATTTAATTTATGTATAAATTAGAAATGCAAGACCTTATTTAAAAAATGTATTGTTAACTCGACCTATTTCCTTTCATAGGTAAGATATATGTAGTGGTTGCCCCAAAAAATAATGATTTGGGTTTTAACTATTGGTTGGAACATTGCTTAGAGGGGAAACAAACTATTCTCGAACCTATTACAGATGATGAAAATATTGAATTCCCAACTGGCTCGATGGTTATAAAAGGGGATTACTTGACACTTGCAGCACAATAGAAAAGGAAGGGTGGGTATGGATATCAGGATTATAGACCAGGAACTATTGTATACCACTTCACCAACCTAGTAGTTGGTATAAATATCAAGTTGCGCACACTTGGTCACAAAAATAGGTCACATGTACGATACTTGCTACCTCATATAGAGCACGAAATATTGATGGACACCATCGGCACCAGAGATGATATAGATGGGCTACTTGTATGAGTGCATTGTCAAGTGTGTTATTTAACCTAGATTTCCCAATGTAATAAACCTGTGATTGACCGATACCATTCACAAACATAATATTATTCAAAGGAAACTAGACACTATAAACACTATCGTACAACCTCGGGTGAGTTATCTATAAATCAAGTTTGCACATTTTCATTGGGTTCTCTTTTTTTTCTTATGATGTTACTAGTGTCCAGCCTTTCGTGTGCCTAGGATACAAACACCATCTACGGCACATTGGAGGCGCCAAGAACGGTGTCTTTAGACACCAACAAGTAGAATTCGGAAAATAACATGCTCTCGAGTTGTTGAAATTTACATTTCTTGATGTTTTTAGTTTAATATACACTTAATTACATGAACACCACTTTCCATGCTATCACTAGGGTTGACAAGTTATGAGATGGAACTATGGTTTAGGGAGTAACTTACAAGTTAAGAGAGGGAACTAGAAACACATGGACATGTACAAATTGGAAACCAACTAGGCTTCCATGAACACCAATTTGCATGCTATGACTAGGGTTGACAAATAATGATATGGAACTAGGGTTTAGTGAGAAATTTACAAGTTAAGAGAGAGAACTAGAAACACATCGCCATGTACAAATCGGAAACCAACTAGAAATTCATGAACACCAATTTGCATGCTATCACTAGGGTTGAAAAATAATGATATGGAACTAGGGTTTAGTGAGCTCTTTACAAGTTATGAGATGGAACTAGAAACACATGGACATGTACAAAACATAAACCAACTAGGATTTCATGAACACTAATTTGCATGAACCAAATAGCTTTTCCAAGGTATGAGATGGAAGTAAAGTTTAGTGAGCAATTTACAAGTTAAGAGAGGGATCTAGAAACACATGGACATGTACAAATTGGAAACCAACTAGGCTTTCATGAACACCAATTTGTATGTTATGACTAGGGTTGACAAATAATGAGATGGAACTAGGTTTTAGTGAGCAATTTGCAAGTTAAGAGAGGTAACTAGAAACACATGGACATGTACAAAACGGAAACAAACTAGGCTTTCATGAACACCAATTTGCATGCACCAACTAGGGTTGCCAAAGTATGAGATAAAACTAGGGTTTGGTGAGCAATTTACAAGTTAAGAGAGGGAACTAGAAACACATGGACATGTACAAATTGGAAACGAACTAGGATTTCATGAACACCAATTTGCATGCTATCACTAGGGTTGACAAATAATGAGATGGAACTAGCCTAGTATAGTGAGCAATTTACAAGTTAAGATAGGGAACTAGAAACACATGGACGTGTACAAATTCGAAACCAACTAGGATTTCTTGAACACCAATTTGCATGCACCAACTAGGGTTTCCAAGGTATGACATGGAACTAGGGTTTAGTGAGCAATTTACAAGTGAAGAGAGGGAACTAGAAACACATGGACATGTACAAATTGGAAACAAACTAGGCTTTCATGAACACCAATTTGCATTCTATCACTAGGGTTGACAAATAATGAGATGGAACTAGGATTTAGTGAGCAATATGCAAGTTAAGAGAGGGAACTAGAAACACATGGACATGTACAAATCAAAAACCAACTAGGCTTTCATGAACACCAATTTGCATGCTATCACTAGGGTTAAAAATTAATGAGATGGAACTAGGCTTTAGTTATAAATTTACAAGTTAAGAGAGGGAACTAGAAACACATGGCCATCTACAAACCAGAAACCAACTAGGATTTCATTGACACCAATTTGCATGCTATCACTAGGGTTGACAAATAATGAGATGGGACTAGGGTTTAGTGAGCAATTTACAAGTTAAGAGAAGGAACTAGAAACACATGGCCATGTACAAATCGGAAACCAACTAGGATTTCATGAACACCAATTTGCATGCTATCACTAGGGTTGACAAATAATGAGATGGTACTACGGTTTAGTGAGCTCTTTACAAGTTATGAGACCGAACTAGAAACACATGGACATGTACAAATTGGAAACCAACTAGGCTTTCATGAACACCAATTTACATGCTATCACTAAGGTTGACAAATAATGAGATAGAACTAGGTTTTAGTGAGCTCTTTACAAGTTATGAGATGGAACGTGAAACAGATGGCCATGTACAAATCAGAAACCAACTAGGATTTCATGAACACCAATTTGCATGTTATTTCTAGGGTTGAGAAATAATGAGATGGAACTAGGGTTTAGTGAGCTCTTTACAAGTTATCAGATAGAACTAGAAATACATGGCCATGTACAAATCAGAAACCAACTAGGCTTTCATGAACACCAATTTGCATGCACCAACTAGGGTTGACAAGGTATGAGATGGAACTAGGGTTTAGTGAGCAATTTACAAGTTAAGAGAGGGAACTAGAAACACATCGACATGTACAAATTGGAAACCAAATAGTATTTCATGAACACCAATTTGCATTCTATCACTAGGGTTGACAAATAATGAGATGAAACTAGGGTTTAGTGAGAAATTTACAAGTTAAGAGAGGGAACTAGAAACACATGGACATGTACAAATCAGAAACCAACTAGGCTTTCATGAACATCAATTTGCATGCTATCACTAGGGTTGACAAATAATGAGATGGAACTAGGGTTTAGTAAGCAATTTACACGTTAAGAGAGGGAACTAGAAACACATGGCCATGTACAAATCAAAAACCAACTAGGATTTCATGAACACCAATTTTGATGCTATCACTAGGGTTGACAAATAATGAGATGGAACTAGGGTTTAGTGAGCAATTTACAAGTTAAGAGAGGGAACTAGAAACACATGGCCAGGTACAAATCGGAAACCAGCTAGGATTTCATGAACGCCAATTTGCATGTTATCACTAGGGTTGACAAATAATGAGATGTAACTAGGGTTTAGTGAGCAATTTACATGTTAAGAGAGGGAACTAGAAACACATGGCCATATACAAATCAGAAACCAGCTAGGATTTCATGAACACCAATTTGCATGCTATCACTAGGGTTGACAAATAATGAGATGGAACTAGGGTTTAGTGAGCTCTTTACAAGTTATGAGACGAAACTAGAAACACATGGCCATGTACAAATCAAAATCATCTAGGATTTCATGAACACCAATTTGCATGCTATCACTAAGGTTGACAAATAATGAGATAGAACTAGGGTTTAGTGAGCTCTTTACAAGTTATGTGATGGAACCTGAAACAGATGGCCATGTACAAATCGGAAACCAAAAAGGCGTTCATGAACACCAATTTGCATGTCATTTCTAGGGTTGAGAAATAATGAGATGGAACTAGGGTTTAGTGAGCTCTTTACAAGTTATCAGATAGAACTAGAAATACATGGCCATGTACAAATCAGAAACCAACTAGGCTTTCATGAACACCAATTTGCATGCACCAACTAGGGTTGACAAGGTATGAGATGGAACTAGGGTTTAGTGAGCAATTTACAAGTTACGAGAGGGAACTAGAAACACATGGACATGTACAAATTGGAAACCAAACAGTATTTCATGAACACCAATTTGCATTCTATAACTAGGGTTGACAAATAATGAGATGAAACTAGGGTTTAGTGAGCAATTTACAATTTAAGAGAGGGAACTAGAAACACATGGACATGTACAAATCGGGAACCAACTAGGCTTTCATGAACATCAATTTGCATGATATCACTAGGGTTGACAAATAATGAGATGGAACTAGGGTTTAGTAAGCAATTTACCCGTTAAGAGAGGGAACTAGAAACACATGGCCATGTACAAATCAAAAACCAACTAGGATTTCATGAACACCAATTTTCATGCTATCACTAGGGTTGACAAATAATGAGATGGAACTAGGGTTTAGTGAGCAATTTACAAGTTAAGAGAGGGAACTAGAAACACATGGCCATATACAAATCAGAAACCAGCTAGGATTTCATGAACGCCAATTTGCATGTTATCACTAGGGTTGACAAATAATGAGATGTAACTAGGGTTTAGTGAGCAATTTACATGTTAAGAGAGGGAACTAGAAACACATGGCCATATACAAATCAGAAACCAGCTAGGATTTCATGAACACCAATTTGCATGCTATCACTAGGGTTGACAAATAATGAGATGGAACTAGGGTTTAGTGAGCTCTTTACAAGTTATGAGATGAAACTAGAAACACATGGCCATGTACAAATCGAAATCATCTCGGATTTCATGAACACCAATTTGCATGCTATCATTCGGGTTGAGAAATAATGAGATGGAACTAGGGTTTAGTGAGCTCTTTACAAGTTATGAGACGGAAATAGAAACACATGGTCATGTACAAATCAGAAACCAACTAGCCTTTCATGAACACCAATTTGCATGCACCAACTAGGGTTGACAAGGTACGAGATGGAACTAGGGTTTAGTGAGCAATTTACAATTTAAGAGAGGGATCTAGAAATTGGAAACCAACTAGGGTTGACAAGTAACGAGATGGAACTAGGGTTTAGTGAGAAATTTACAAGTTAAGAGAGGGACCTAGAAACACATGGACATGTAAAAATTGGAAACCAACTAGGGTTTCATGAACACCGATTTGCATGCTATCACCAGGGTTGACAAGTTATGACATGGAACTATGGTTTAGTGACCTTTTTACAAGTTATGAGATGGAACTAGAAACACATGGATGCATGTACATATTGAAAAGCAACTAGGGTTTGTATGGTATGATGTTAGTATTGTAGGGTATGGTATGGTATATTAAAATGGTATGGTATGTTAGTATGGTATGATGTTAGTGTGTTATGTTATGGTATGTTATTGTATGTCAGTATGGTATGATGTCAGTATCATAGGGTATTGTAGGGTATGGTATGGTATATTACACATCCATGCATGACTTAGTGTTATGATGTTAATGTATGGTATGGCTATGATGTTAAAAATTATAGGATAGCCATAATGTTAAAAAGTTGATGAGTCATAAATGATTCCTTTAAGTATTGGAAATTCGTAAGTTAGAACACATGTGAACCACAAATATCATTATATCACAAAGGTGAACCACACATATCATGTTCCAAGATCAAGTCAACCATAAATGTATAAATTTGAACCTTGCTTTATATTATATATGTATAGAAATAATGTTACAAAAATTGGCATGCCACATGGCCATAATACAAAATAGTGGATCAAAAAGTACATCTGTGTGTATATGAACAAAAAGTTACATCTATGTATCCCCCCTATACATTTATTCTAGTTATCCCCCCTTTCGCTGGCACTGCCAATGTCTTCGGAGAAGTCTAGCTTTCTTTTTTGACTGCTCATTGGTGATCGCCATCGCTGAACAAGAGGGATAGGTCGCATCAGTGGAGATTGCAAAAAAACCAAATTTTGTAAGTTAGTTTACCAACATATAAAAATTCTATGTACATTTGTTTAAATTCCAAAACCAAAATAACATTTTTACTTACTGTACGTGAGTAAGTAATGGTGGGTCATGGTGCCTCACTAACAGTGACCCTGATTAGGTTCTCTTCAAGAAACACATGATCAATATCAAGTTGCATAAAAAATAATATATGCCAAAGTCAAAAAATATACATGTACATTGGGGGGAAGAGGTGGGTCAATGATTTGGGTCTCTTCAAGTACCAAATCAGAGAAAGCGATACACAAACGTAGAAATAAAGCCATACATAAACGTACCTACTGGCTCATAAGAGGTGGGTCACCGATTTGGTGCTCTTCAAGCATCGGTGCCTCACTAGAAGCCTACATAAAGTAACATATATGTCGATTTTAGATAATAAAAATAATAAGAGACATATATACTACATCGACGGAAAATTATGTTTCCAAAGAAATTCAAACATGCATGTACCTAGTTGGGGGGAAGAGGTGGGTCAACAACAACCATGCTTTAGTGCTCTTTAAGCACCACTGTCTCAATAGATTCCTACATAAAGTAACATATATCAAAGCGATAGATAAACCAACAAAAACGTACAAAGAGAAAGCACCAAATTAGGGAAATCCATACATAAACGTACAAAGAAAGTGATACATAAACTTACATGCTGGAGCATAAGAGGTGGGTTGAAAACAACCTTGCTTTAGTTCTCTTCAAGTACCACTGTATCAATATATTCCTAAATAAAGTAACATATGTCAAAGCGATACATAAACATACAAAAACGTATAAGGAGAAAGCACGAAATCAGGGAAAGCCATACATAGACATACAAAGAAAGCGATACATAAACTTACATGCTGGATCATCAGAGGTGGGTCGACAACAACCTTGATTTGGTGCTCTTCAAGAACTACTGTCTTAGTAGATTCCTCATAAAGTAACAGATATGTCAATGTCAGATAATACAAAGAAAAAGAGACATATTGATAGGGGCAACAAAAAAAAAGATACTTGCATGTACAAAAAGCAATATAAGAAAGAGTTGCAATGTATAAATATACCTAGGATCGATTAACCAAAAACGAGAGAAAAGGACTTCTACTTGTACTAGCGAACAAGCTCACTTTTTGGACATATTTGTCAAACTCACGTTCCTATGTAGAAAAGGATAAAGATACAATTAGACAATTTCAAAAAGTTAAAAAATTACATGTTGAATCATTAAAATCACAATTAAAAGAAAGCAATACATAAATGTACCTGCTCCCTCATCATAGGTGGGTCATCAATCTGGTGCTCTTCAGGAACCGGTGCCTCAATATAAGCTTGCATAGAGAACATATGTCAAATTCAGAAAATAAAAAGAATCATAGACATATATACTACATGGACGAAAAATGATGTTTTCAAAGAAAGTGAAACATACATGTACCTGGCGGGGGGGAAGAGGTGGGTTGGCAACAACCTCGCTTTGATTCTCTTCAAGCACCAATGGCTCAATGGATTCCTACATAATGTAACATATGTCAATGTCATATAATGTAAAGAAAACGATACATATACATGATGGACGAAAAATGATTTTTCCAAAGAAAGAGAAACATAATTAAAAGCATATTTAAAATAATACCTGTTTCTGGGAATTTGCCTCTGCATGAGAGGGACTAGGCTGAGATTCAATGTACTCAACCTGATCACCCTGCATAAAACATGTTGTGTCAAAATTAGGATGTATTGAATGTTACAATCTCTACTATAAATATGTAAATAAAGTTGACAAATTAACAAGTATAGTTCTTACCGCTAATGGCGAAGAACCAAACCCGTATGCAATACACCCACATCAATGTTCTCAACATTTATCAAAGGACTATGTGACTCTGGTGTGCCATGGGACACCAGATGTATATTTGTTCACATAATTTATTAGATAATTAAATAGAAATAGATTGTGAAACAATTGAAAATTGTGATATGGAACAAAATACAATATGAAAATAATGAGTTTTACTTACAAATCGAAGTAACCCCATCATCTTGAAAGTCTGAAGCAGGGCCATAGCATATGCCTCCACATGATGTGCAAGGGTGTGGAGTAACACGACGCTCTGAACGCTCTGCATCTCCTGTGTGATCTGTAGATGGGCCAGCCTTAGAAGTGCCAACCCCTTGGTTTACATTTCCTTGGACATCAGTCCCATACTGAAGCAATGTATCTTCCAAGTCAAATAAGGCCTCCTCTATATCCTCAATTACAGGACCCGCAGGAGGATATATCCAAGGGGTTTTTGGTGTGTGTTGAGGGCATGGCACATAGTTAGGATCTATCCTGGCACCTTCCCTATCTTGGGGCATCCCATGACCAACACCCTGGAAGCCTAAGATATCGAAATAGTTAACATGTTTCCCTAAGATGAATTTTTCATACAAGTTCCTAAGGAAATAAAATGCGATGTCCCTATTCCCATGAGGGTATTCATCAAAGACCATATACCAACGATCCATCCAATTGGCCTTTATATTTGGTTCCACACACCAGTCTATGGAAATGTGTGCTCGACTAGTGGGTGGAACCAATCCGATGCTAGGGTCCCGGAATAATCAAAATAATTGGTCTTTTGTAATCTTTAGGTCTTTGATGTCTTTATAACTCAATCCATCAGAGTAGTATTGCCTCCTGGATTCTCTTTACGAGATAATGTTGTACAGATCTCCTTGGGAATTAGAAATTGTGTTTGTTATTGTGTCCAATTCATCAGCTAAAGACTGTCTCAAATGATCCCCCCCTCTAATAGATGAGCTAAGGTGCCTTAATGACCCTAAACGCGCTAGAATCTGTGAGTTTCGATCTTCTTCCCCCTCCGAGTTTGGGTTAGGTTTTGGGTTATTAGTGGGTTCGTTTTCCACATTATCTTGCTCATTTCTATTATCTGTTAATATTTAAACAGAAAAATACAAATTGTTTTAATTTATCATTCTTTCATTTAATTCAATTTTTTTATTAAATTTGTTTTAAACAATTAAAAACTATGAAATTAAGAAAAACAATAAAGAATTGAAAACAAATTTTAATGGGTATGAGAAGTTACCTACCATTGGAGCCATCCCGACCTCCAACTCAACCTCCAAATGGTGAAACACAAATCACCTATGTGGTTTATCGCAAACGCGTTTTATTGCTCTCCCAATACTTCACTGTCCAAATGAGAAATGAGGCCCGGGACCTCTGTTTTGTTTTTTTTAATTTTTCAGCATCACATATGTGATATATCGCACTTGTGATATATATCGCATATGCAATATTTAACTTTTACAAAATGCATATGCGATACTTCCTTACGAACCTTAACGTTGTGTTTGGGCTCAGGTTATTTCGAACGTACCATCAGTAACGCATATCCATTCTCGATTTACAGTTGGGAAGTGCGTTTCCAATTTCTTAAGTGGCACTAAAAAGTGGAACCAACTTCGTGCAAGTGCCTAGATATAAGATATAGTTCACTAAGAATCTTGTACATGAATGTATGAAGCTTGTTGCATAAACTGAAAAGCAGGAATAAATGCATGAAGAATGAAGTATGTCTGAAGATATATAATGTGATATGTTGATTTTATTAGATTTGCAAGTGAGAAAAATAATATATGACCATACTAACATCATCTTTGATTGGTGAACCTATGCAAAAACATGTTTATACTATGCATGATGTAGAGTGAGTGCATGTCTATGTTTAAATTGATGAAAAAATTGCTTAAAAGGTTAAGTGCATGATACTTGTACATCGGGTTAAAATTTGTTGAAGATAAGTAATACTGAACTAAAGTGAGTCGTAACACAAGCAGTCTAATCTAAATTCAAGCTTATAAAAAACCAAGGTACAAATTTTGGCTTAAGGTGTAGATCAGTGAAACGTAATTACAACTAAGTGGTCAACTAAGTAAATCATTGGTATTTTACAAAGTACATCTTGTTACATCAAGAATTTAGGATCATTCTAATTAGGAAATTGTTAATATTTATTATAGTTTGTTTAATGAGATTCTAATGCAACTAAATTTTGGCAAGAAATTATGAACAAAGAATGCAGGTGCGCATGGTTGCAAGAAGCATCGCCACATGGGAATCGGTGAGAAAAGTAAAAAGGATAAACTCCTCAATCGAAAAGGTAACATATAGATTCTATATGATTTCTTGATTATTATGAAAGGTTAGGAAGATGTTATCATTTGATTAAACAAACACATTTCAGCAAAAACATAGTCTAGATAACTGGACTTGATGAGAATATACTTGTTAGAGGATTACAAATTCTATTGAAATACTTGATTATAAAAACTCTAACATTATTAAGGATGATGAGTGGTGTAACATTATTATAGGTTAAGGAAATTGATTCATATAATTTTTGATTTTTTTTTATATGAATAAATGATAGAAGTATTAAAATATACTCTGTGATGATTATGGAATTTTTTGTAGTCAATGTTTCTTTTGAAATGATATCAAACATAGGTTGTTGTAATTGATAAAAAAATTAGTTTTAAAATAGTTACCGAATCCTCAGCATTCTTTACGAAGACAAGTGGCCAATACTAAAGGGAGTTTGTTATTTCTGTAAAAGTTATAGGCAAAGAGGAAAGGGGCATGAAAAACGATGTTAAAAAAGAGGGAAAAGAAATAGAAACAAGAGAGTTTTCAGTGATCACGAAAGTGAAGGATCTAAATTTTGTATTCATGAAATAGCTCAGAGATTCCAGAGAGAATCTATGGGATGTTAGGCTCTATACTGGAACCATTAGTAAGCTTAAGAGAATGCTAGTTTCTAGAGTAAATAACTCTCTCTATTTACAGGTGACAACTTGAAGCTGCAGGAAAATAGTTTTAAACCTAAGATTCTAGGAAATTAATCGTATGGTTGTTTAAAATATTCATTTCATAATTATATTTATACTTGTTCCAAGAAACGTTTCTACACTAAACAAATATTTTTAAGACAACTATAAATGATTAACCAATTTATGAATATTGTATATTTAAACTATGTGATTAAGAAAGAGAAACTGAGTTTGGTGTAGCGTGTTTATTCTGAAGCATCTAAGATGTTTAGACTTCACAATTTTTTATAAGTTGGTATAGAGTTTCCAGTGAGAACCATTATGAGGTGTTAAACTCTGTTGAGCACTCCATGATATTAAAGTCCTAGGAAAAAGAGCTATCAATGAGAACCTAAAGGAGGTGTTAGAATCTGAAGAAGAAATTACAGAGAGCACCCACACGAGTTGTTAGGTTCTATAGTGGAAACCTTTGTGATGTTGATCTTTCCAGGCTCAGAGATATGTGTGTTTTCAAACACTCAGTTCTTTTAGATTTTAAGTAGGAGATATTCCTAATAGCTGTTAAACACTAATTGTGATGTGTCATCATTGTATCAAATCAATATAATATATACATGTTGAGGAGGCATGCACGTGAACTAGAAGTTCTATGAGGAGATGACCCTCGTGTAAATATGCATTCCAAAATTTTTGAAAGAGGATTTCAACCAAGAAGTGTTTGGCACATCAATGCCAAATATAAGGTATGTGTATGAGTTTTGGTATTTTACGCATCATCACATGATGAAACATTATTTGCAAGTTAAGTATGAAGTAAATCCTCTTGTAACGAATGCAATAAAAATATTGTTATTATGTGCATTGGTAATGCTTTAATTAGTATATGTTTTGGAATATGTGAAGAAAATTATGATTATATACATGTTAAATGTTAGTTTGATATGATTACTTATGTTTGAATCCATTGGAATGATTAAACATACTTGATAAGAAGTCCCACCATATCAAGGGTATGGATGTAAGAATGGAATGTTTTACAACAAGTATGTGTGTGAATCTTATGTTTGGTACCTTATACATCGTGATATGATTAAGAATTGGATGCAAACTTCTATATGTGTTAAACCTTTGTGTGATAAATGTGAAAAGAATTGTCGCTACATGCATTAGTGCATTAGTATATGTTTCTGAATTTGTGGAAGTGATTGAAGAAACGGTACTATCATATGAAATGTATAGACATTGTTCTTAAAAGTAGCAAAGTTGTGTGACTATGAAATGATAATGTGTAGATAATTTCGCTTAAAAATCATCAATTTTAAATTATTATGATGAGTGAGAAATGTTGTGTAGTTGCATGAATACTATATATCAAAAGGTAAAACTTCTAAAGAAAAACTAAATTCTAAGGGGTTGTTATGAAGGCTAGTAAATCAAAGTACATGAATGGATTGTCTTAGATTATGAATGTTAAGACTTATAGATGTTGTAGGTACATATTTGAGATTAAATCTAATCTTTAAAAAGTTGTTATGGACAACAACAATTGTATGTTGTAAAAGCATTTTCTCTTATGTTTCTCTAGATATAAAATAATCATATTTATTCATATATTTTCTAATCAACCATGGAAATAGCTTGTAGTGTTTGTACAAATTGAAGGCATGGATAGATAAATATTTTCTTGAAAGATTAAATAAAGAGCTTTGAAAAGATACCAACACCGAGAACAGTGTACCTTTAAGGGGGGAGGATGTAACAACCCATTTATTGCTGATTATTTAGCAAATGCAAATGCAAGGAAAATAAATTTAATTTATTTTTACATAAATATAGATGATTTTCAAACTATATAAACCTATATGAATTATTAATAAGTATATTATTCAGTTGGTTAAAATTGTGAAACGGTTAGGTTTTGGCTATGGGAAAATGCAGTTAGGATTGGAACTCAGTGATGTTTTTATACTTTGAAGGATATTATGCATTGGGAGATTTGGGGAGATCGAGCAGAGGAAGGAGGCATAAGAAGTGTGTAATTTTTATTATAGAAGGAGCTTGAACCTATGTTGAAGTGTGAAAATCACTTTGTCCATGCTCACAGTCAATGTGAAGTAGCGTTCAACGCATCCAGTGTAAACCTGGGATTATTACACTCTAGTGTGTAAGGAACGTTGGAACGTCGATGGTTTAAGACACTATGGAAACCATATGCCAGTATAACTCGACGAAACCCTAGTTGAGGCTTAATCCTACCAGAGGAGCTTCGTGGAGTGTCAATTGTATGCAGAGGAACATGTCGAGGTTCCAATAACAAGGTATGTAGTTTCCTTTTTACATCAAACTTTGTATCGATTTTGCCTTTGTAGGTTGTAAAACTTAAGTTATCCTAAGCATATCTACATTCCTTTCGAGGTTTTAAGCTCCTTGTCTTGCAGAGAACAGGGTCTATGTGTTAATCCTAAAGTGTAGTTTAAGTAGATCAGCTATCATAGCTAGGAAAAGTTCCATAAGTTTCTTTTTGGTTGGTTTAGGTGGCGGTTTTTGTGAATTCAAATGATTACCTGTGCTATTATTAGAAGCAAATCTATAGTAACAACCACGATAAGTTTTCCTTTCAATATGTTTTCATCTAGCCCTAATATTCTCTCTATTGTTACATTCCATACGTCAATGCCTGCTAGTGTATCATATTATATAGGTTTTTTATTATAGAAATTTGGATCCCATACCTCAATTCAGTCCATGGGGATATCGACTCATTCATTCTTTCATTTGGTTGTTTTCTCTTCGTTGATTTTGATCATGCTTACAATATTTTTAATAGTTATAGTCATCAATACCTCATGCACATAGAACATAGAGTGTTACTTGGTCTTGTGGGCTCACGGGGCTGCACATAGTGATTTTCTAGGCCATTTTCTTGCCATGCTACCACTTTTTATCAATTGTAAGTTTGAAGAAAGTCCATGCCATTAGATAGTTAGTGCAACCAGCAATGTTTTGTTTCCCGAGAGGTTATAGCGGTGATATGTAGTTGAGAGAAGGTTGGTCTCCTTACAAAGCTGCTACTAGTCTTGCATCGGACTTTACATTTTTTGGCGACCACTTCCACTTAGTTTTCAAGAAAAAACCACATTGCATTCCTTCTTGTACATTTATCATGCTTTTGAATCTTATGATAGAGATATACCATTTCTAACATTATGAATTGGTCGTAAAGATGAAAACCTCATCAAGAAAATATTAAATGTTTTTTATTAATAATGAAAATTTGTATTCTCGTATTGTGTAGGATGTCTCTGTAAAGAATGTAATTGTGGTTAAAACTAGTAGAAACCAAAATATAGTGGTTTCTCTCTTTCTTTTCTAGTGGTGAGAGTAGTAAATGTACAGAGACAAGACAAAATAAACCTTTTGATAGTGATTTTTGTGAAAAATATCTTGAGTAAAACGAAGTTGAATTCCAACATTTGTGTAGCAGATTTGTAACCTTTTTTGTTGGATAACGCTAGGTAGACTAGCCCCTGGTTGGGGTGAACCACGTATATTAGTGACTTTCTTTTATATTTTGCATCTTATGTACTTCGTCTCTACTTTAATGTTATTTGTTATATAGATAAAAAAATTATTTTATGTGTAACCTTACCCAAAAGATTCATTTACTTAATGTATAAGTTTACTTTCAAAATGGTAATGAAGGAATACAAGTGTATTCTTTTATGCCTATGTTAGATTTAATTAGTTTTGAATGTTGGCTTTAATAAGTTTGAAATATTGGTATGTTTTTATGCTATTGTTTATGTATTAAGGAAGTAAGGGTTGTATGATAAGTACTTAAAATGTGACCTTGTGTTGAATTATAATCACCTATGCAATAGATAAAAGTTTGATATTTTATTAAGAACCAACTTTAAACAAGACCTTATGCTAATAGTTAAAGATTATCTTATTATTTGATAAGTTTAAAACGAGTCTCTTTAAGAATAGCTTGTGGATTTTAGGTTTATTACAAATATACAATAATATATTATAAATAAATTTTGCAACAAAAATTACTATTTAAAAAACAAACACTTAATTATTAATAATTATTTTAATAAAAAATAGAAAATATTTACATATGATGTATGAAATGATATTTATTTTATAATGTTTAAATAATTAAAATTTAATTTTTAAATAAATTTTTAATTATAAGTTACTTTAAAAAAACCTATATTATAGCAACACGAAATATTCCACAAATTCCTAATTAATCTGACTAAATTATGGCACCATACAATGTCATAATAAAATAAATATGTTGTGAAGCCATGAATATGATGCCCCAATAAGACTCGATATATAATAATTAAATTTATTATAATGATTTACAAGTTATGATATTGATATTCCTACTTCCATCAAATGATAACAATGACAATTTAATAATTATCTCATTTAATAATTATTTATTGGAAAATAAATGAAGATCGTAAGGCAAGACTATCCTAAGATAGTTATTTAGCTATTTTATCATACAGTATAACAACTGTAATCTATTCATTCAAAAAACATAAATTTCATCTTTCTACATCTTTTTTTCTCTAGTAGATTATTTTATTACTTTAAATGATTTGCCAAAATAATAATTGTGATATATATGTCAAATTTTCAAAAACCATCGTAAGTATTGTATATTTGTTTTCTCCAATAAAAATTTACCAAAAAGATAATTGTGATATATATGTCAAATTTTCAAAAGAAAATCGTAAGTATTTAAATACTTTTAAATAATATGACAACATTTTAAAATATAATGAATTTTAAATGCTTTAATGGTTGAAGTATGAAACTTAGTTAAATGCCTAAGTATAAAATTATTATATTAACCTGGATATTTCCACATTTTGTTTGGTTGCTTAGTGGCGCGCAGTGTAGAGAATTTGCATTTGACTGAATGAAGAGGTGTTAAGAACGCTGAGTGCTCAATGAGAGCTATAATACGTTTTTTCCTTCTTAATGTTTATATAGCTCAATGGATATGTTTCCCTGTGAAACTAGTTCTTTGGTTCTTGTTTTATTAGTCAAGGGGAGTGAAACAAAATGGCGATGGGATAAGATAGGATGATGGGATGATTGCGATGTGCAACTTGTGTTAAAGATTTAACGGTGTCCTATTCCATGAGAAGACCATCTTAGTGTGAAGTATGGCTATTATATAGGATAACATGACAATTATCTATTCTTAAATAACAAAATAACAAAATTTGCATTTGATTGACTGAAGCTTGCAATACGTTTTTACGTTTTTTTTTATCTACATACGCACTGAATGTTCAATGAATGCTACGATATGCTTTTCTTTCTCATTGGTATGGTTGAATGGATATATTTCCGTGTTGGACTAGTTTTTATATTTTTTCTTTTTGTGGTGAATGTCGATGTTAATAGTTATAAGATAAGCTCCGTTAGTCTACGCTTATATTCAATTTAGGTTTGCGTTTTCAACAGTCGTGCCGTGCCCACTGCCTCGTACGAATCTAAATTCCAGGTCAGTCAAGGTGTCGTGCCTCGTACGAATCTATCTGCAGTGTGAGTTGTTGTTGTTGGATCTCAATTTGTTTGAGATCCAACAGTCCACACTGCAGCCGCCACAGCAAAATGCTATGCTGCATAATGAATATTGTTCGCCTTCCAAGTCAGTCAAGGCTCGGCGTTCTTCTAGAATGAGTTATTTTCACAAGACTTAGAAGTCATGATGATGAATGCTGACTGAAGTGCAATGCTTACATTTTCCACCATATTGTGGAGCAATATAATGTGGTTGTGAACTTCGGGGTTTTCATATAAATACCCATAACCTTTTGCTTGTTTTCATCTATTGAATTGAGTGAGGATCCAGAGGTTTCTTTCTTTGTTTGTTTCAGTATTTGACGTTAGTGTTAGGGTTGCAACTATGAAGTGCCTGTTGAAATATGTTGTTTTCCTGCAATTGGCATGTTACTGCATGGACGTCGGACAAGGCCAAGATGTGCACCAGCAATTCTTAACTCCTCACAATGCCGCGAGAGCCCAGGTTGGTGTCGGGAACCTTGTATGGGACGACACTGTCGCCGCTTACGCGCAGAAGTATGCAGATCAACGCAAAGGCGACTGCGCTCTGCAGCACTCTGGTGGTCCATACGGAGAAAATCTTTTCAAAGAGATGGGATATGCAGATCCCGTCGGAACCGCGGTGGCATCTTGGGTTAACGAGAAGCAATACTATGATTACTCTTCTAATACCTGTGCTGCAGGTAAAGTGTGCGGGCACTATACTCAGGTGGTGTGGAGAAATTCCAATAAGCTGGGCTGCGCTCAAGCTCAATGTAACAACGGTTGGACTTTCGTTATCTGCAACTACGAACCGCGCGGCAACATAGTTGGCCAGAAGCCATACTAAATATCTCATATCTCGTCCTAACATCATTTCCGATCAGTTTTCTTTCATTTCCTTGAACTATTTCGTGTTGCTGTAGTTCTTCGACGTATACGCGGAAGTAAATAAATGGTGGTTTTGCCCATCAGAATAAGTGTCCTCACGGCCAGGCCTTTATTTCGAATTATAAAAGCCGTCCCGTTTTAGAACGGTCTAAATATTGTCTATTGTCTATTTGGTTCGTTGAGAATAAAACAGTTTATATTGTTTAGCGGATTATGTAGTTAAATATTAAATTAGCACGCACAACTATGGCCTAAGAGCTTATCAAAACTTATCTGGTGGATATTTCTTTAAAATTCAATATATTTAATAGCTTTAATTTATACTTGCATTCCCTTCTAACTTGATGGCTAAATAGCCTAAACGATAAACTATGTCTCCGTGAAGCGATTTCATTGCCTATTTTAATAGTTTAATGTTGGAATAAGCATTTATATATTAGTTGCGGCTTAAAAGGGTTGATAGCTCCAAATTTACTTAAGGAAAATTTATTAAAAAATATTTGGTAAGTGGTATAAATATTAATAATATAAATTAGTATAGATCTATTTTAAACTTTTTCAAATATTTAGAGGGATCTAATTTTTTGAGGTGTACATTTTTTTATTATTTGTCCCTTTTCTTAGTTAATAGACGTGGGTTTAGATAAATTTATGCCAATAAATATGGATTTAAAATAGATTTCTGCCACTGTAATTTTTTAATATTGTATTTAAGTAAATAAGTATTTTTTTTTTATTTTATTTTTTTTATTTTTTTCCTAATATTTTTTTAGTTATATCCAGTAATATACCCTCATACTAGATTGTCCTAGCTTCTCTTGATAATTTTAATACTAAGCATATTTAGTATCCAACAAATAATCATAATTTAATATCATATATATTAACATATCTTTAAAATAGAGAATAAATAAAATAATATAATAAATGAAATCTTGAATGCAAATAAACTTCCACAAAACATAATGATGGCGGATGTCCTAAATAGTGAAAGGCTGTACAAAGATCATAATATAATAAATGAAATCTCGAATGTAAATAAACTTCCACAAAACATAATGATGGCGGATGTCCTAAATAGTGAAAGGTTGTACAAAGATCACACCTTGCAAAGGCACTTCATCTATTTTTGTACTGAAAAGAAGAGATAATATACTTTTATAAATGTTTGGGCTTGTAAATCTAAATAGGCTTAACATAACTTCAGAAGATTGAGTTTATGAAGATACTTTGGAGGAACCACGTGAAATAATTATATGTGCCAAGTTTTCACGGTGTCATATTTTCATCCCAATTGTATTTTTACCTCAGAGCTAGTCTTTTGGGAAGAAATATAGGCACGCGAGTTAAAATGGACTTTTGGTCGTTCCACCTATGTCCATTTTAAAGAAAGAGTATATAATATGTAAAAGTTTTTTTAGTTTTACTTTCGGAACGACTGTTAGGTAGGTTATGTTGGCATCTCCCTAGGTTATATATAGAGTACTTGGTTACTCTTGGTTCATTGACATGCAAGATTGTATAATTTCTTATAATCATTAGAATGTTAGGTAAGAGTGAATAAATGTTTATTTATGATTTTATATTCTTTGCAAAAACATTCTTTTAACCGTCATAACGTCGTCATAATGTCGTATCACAAGGATTAAGGATTTGCGAAGTGAGAAATATTATAGTACATTAATTCATATTGGGTTATTTATATTTAAAAAAATGAAAGCAATTATAATTGTCTAATATATGAGGGCTAAGGGATACTTAATATATTGAAAACATATATAGACAGAGGGAAGCAATTTATAATTATGTATCTAGGATCTTGAACCTCGTTTGCATTAAAGGTACATGATGTATATATTGTAATTAATCATGGTAAGGAGCTAAAGGGAAAAAGGCCCACCATCGATTTGGTCGTGTTATGTTTCAGCAATTGGGATTGTTGCCGATGGTATATTGTGCCATCCGACACATTATAGTTTTGGCATCATGTAAATATGCACATCAAATAAAATAAACCCACAGCCAAGCTACAATGGCGCAACATTAAATGAAAAGGGCATGATTTCTAAGGTTAAAGGAGGGGTTTGTCCAACCCGTTGGGGGGGGGGGGGTAATTGTTAGTTTTCCATGTGTCGGCCACCCATTTAAACCTCTGCTTTCTGTTACTTGGGAGCAGTTATGGTTGGGGAGTGGGGGATGGCAGGACTGCTAGTCGTTGCCCCACGTACACTGCACCAGCAAGCTCACTTTTCCTCACGTGGGGGGCAGAGGGACAATCACCATTCTTCCTCACTCTTTCCACTCTTCCACTCACAGTTTTGTTCTTCCTCCCACCGTGAGTCATTCTGGTTATTCCCACGCAAAGAGAGATTTTGCTTCCTCTCGCACCATTGGGGTTCTCCATCGTGGTTTTGTCTAGGCCATCTCGCGCAAGTAGGGGTCTGCTCTGTTCTTCCTTCTCTCATCGATTGCTGGTTGGGGGTCTAACCTTCCTCCCATTCCCGCAGGGGATCATTCCTCCCTTCTCTCATTATCGGACTGTGTAATCCATGCACACTCAGGGGCTGTGGGTATGTGTGTTACCCTGACGACTTGTGGTCTGCGTACCTGTTCTCCCTTGTCCAGGATTGAGAATCGGACTTCTCTCCTATTTGGGGACTGTGTAATGTTGTCGCCATTTCATTGTTGAGCCAAAGCTGGGGTTTTTACCCTGAATTGGGTAGTTTGCTGCGGTTTCCCTTCATTGTTCGTGGCTTGTTGTAGTTTTCCCCCACGTTGTTTATTGTTGTGAATGCAATCATATTTTGGTTGTCGCCAAGTTGTTTTGGCCACACTAGGGCCAAGAACAACTCTTAGACATCTTGTTTGACCTGAGTTGTGTTCACCTTTTCGTTTGGGTTGTTACCCTGCCGTCTTTGTTTTCTTCATAGAGCTGTGAATTGATTCTTTGACTGCGGTATGCAGTGGGTGGTCTTCGGACTATTTAGAGCAGGATTAGAGGCTAGGTATGCTTGAGAAACCTGGTGTTGGGAGCCACTCAGGTAGAATTAGATTATTGGCTTTCTTCTCCACAAACCTTGAAGAGTATTGGAAAAGGGAAGTAAGGGCCTGAGGGACTGTGAAGCAGAGAAAGGACTGATTCCTGGTGTCAGGTGTGTGGATGTATTAGAATTCAGGTTAGCTCTGGTATGGGCACCCTTAGTTCTCCATTGAGACCACGAGCTTAGCATTGAGCCTTTCCTACCTACTTGACGATCTGATAAACTCATCCATGTAGACTTGCGTGTTTTGTGTAACCTTGGCTATGTGTAAGCTTGCTTGGCCCTTATGCCTTGGGTAATCATGCCCAGCTCAGGGGTGGTGGTGTTGTTGAGAAATTGATGAGCACGCTGGCCTATGGTTGGGTGGAACGTTACAGCGACATAGCTGATTGCGGGACGAGTTCTTATCAGATGAGTATTCTTGTCCATATTGCTTCTACATTTACATTTACTATCTATTGTCTAATGAATCATGATGAACATGTTGATGCCTGAATGAATGTATGTTTGCTTCCGCTATGTATATGAAGGATTATGCGTCTTAGCATGTTTTATGTTTTAATCTTTTTATTTCAGCATTATATGCCTGTTCATGTTCATGGGGCTATTTTCCCGTATGTTTGGTGATAGTAGCGTCCTCTTTGCCGATCGAAGGGTCGGGATGTTACAGTATCGTATCAGAGCTCACGTTACAGCATGGGCTTGAATGGGCCATGAAATATCAGATAACAAAGGTAGGTTTCCTTCTGCCAAGCAGATATCATAAAATTTTGATATGAAATTCACAAAAATTTGCCTAAGTGCCTGAACCGTCAGCTCATCGGAAGACTAAGTGGAAATATTCTCCGATGCAGCAGACGGATTAGTCTAACGACCATCCGAATGAGGCCATCGACAATCGGCAGACTTTAGTTGTTCAGATCGTTGATCATTAGGTGATGGAACCGTTAATACAGCAGCGAGTGCTAGATGAAGGACTAGCTGACAAAGTGACAAGAAAAAGAATTTCGCGAAAATTTGTCTATGTTAAAAACCATCGGCAATCGATGCCGCTAAGATGAAGGGATCGCCAATGCTTAGTTGATTTTCTATATGCCATTGCGGCTGGATAGAGGACTATCCTTCTGATGGATAGAGTCCGCTACTGCCGATGCCGCAAATATTAGTTGATTCGACGGCCGATGCTGCGGAAGACAGGAGGAAAATTCTGAAATTTTTCTAAGGCATGAGATCATCGGCCATCGAAAGATGTTAGCGGTTGGGAGCGTCGATGACTAGAGAATAGGATCAACGAATGATAGAATATGAAGCTATCAATGATGAAGGGTTTCGGTGGAAGATAAATGAAGGTAGAGCTACAGTTTCAGCAGGGATCTTCTGAAGATCACAAAAACGTTGGCAAAAAATAGATGACGCAGGTGCCGATGTGTTGACAAAAGAAAGTAAAAACACAAAAAATTTGAAAATTTCTCTAAGTATGGAAATCGTCGACAAACTTTAGATGATGGAACTATCATTGCGACAGTGGACAACGAAAGAAATTAGTTGTTCGGACTGCCGATCCAATCAGCAGAAAATAGTTGTTGGGATTGCTAACACCACGAAAGAATTTAGCTATTTGTGAGTCCGTCGTTGCAGCTTCCATGTGGACTACCATGCCAATGATTAGGAGTTCAAACCGTCGATGCTCTGAGCACTAACACATAGCGCTTAGTGATTCCGACCACCAATGGATGTTATGGCCCACGAGAAGAAGAAAAAATTTCAGAAATTTTTCTAAGTGTTGACATCATCGAAAAATGTTAGTTGTATAGGTCATCGATGAACATCGAAAGAAGTTAATGGTTTGTGCGCCGTCATTGCGGAAGTCTAGAGGACTAACCTTCCGATGGGTAGAAGTCTCGACTGTCAATGCCACAGTGACAAGAGGTTCCGACCGTCGATAGGCTTATGGCTGTGGAAGATGCAGAAGGACCGTTGGCCACCGTTGTGGAAGCCTTGAGGACTATCCTCCCAAGGAACAGTGCGTTCGACCGTCGATGCAGCGGATTAGTTGGTTTCCCCGCCAATAAATTTCGAAGTGTTATATCCCTACAGGCCCGACACAGCGGAAGAAATTAGACAAGCAGGTCACCGATGAGCCACAGAGAAAGCTTGTGGATCTGGTCACCAAAACACCAGAAAGATAGTGGAAAAGAGGCACGATGAACAGTCCTTGGCATCGTCAATGTCGTCCGAAAAGCTTACATCGAAGAAATATAGTCGAGGGAAGCACCGGCGCAGCGAAAAATTATAGTTGATAGGGCTACCGATGAGCATCAGAGAAGTGTAGTTGTCTTGGCCGCCGAAGAGTCAGAAGACTAGTCCACTAAGGATTCGAAACATCGAAAACTTAGTTGGGAAGTGACTCGATAGGGAGAAAAAAATTGGGTTTTCTAGTGGAATTTTTAGCAGTTCCAGCTAGTGTTCCAGTGGGCTTTGCAGTGAATTTTTCTCATTGGATTTTCTAGTAGTTTCAAGACTGAAAAGGGAAAAAAACCTCAGGTGACTGAAGTTAGTATTCCTGACCAAAATACAGTTGTGTGTTTTGCCATCATTCTAAGAAGTGGTATGGTTTTCACACCCGAGGTCAGAATGAAGCATGTGGATAGGGGTTGGCAAGATTATCTAGTAGGGAATAAGGGAGAGTCACCAGAATCTAAGTGTAGAGTAGCAAAGTGCTAGTGATTGCTTGAAAAGAAATGTGCTGCTGTCAATATGGACAAATCTAGGATTTGCATGCTTGGAGGTAGCAAGACCTTGCAGTGAAACCAGCTGTTGCGTTGAAGAGGAGTTCCATGCAAGGATGAGGGGCTTAAAAAGGGAAGTTCCTTAACCCTATCTTGTTGATCATAACTACATTTTATAAGTTTTATACATGAAATGTATGAGAATATGGTTTGCATGCATAGGATATTACATGCTAGTAAGAATAGTAAGGATTATACGTTTATAATGAACCACTAATGATAATTATTGCATTGGTGTTGGAATTAGTGGAACAACCAATGACAACACGGACATGGATGAATAGGTCGCTAATGCTGGAGAATGTGGCTAGCATATTTATGGAGAAAGGGATAAGGAAACAAGTCCAGAATCAAAAGTTGGTGAGCAAATTATGCAATCTCCTGCAAAGGACCAACCAAACTAGTAATGTCGAGGGTGTAAGTAGGACCCATGAAGGTAAGAGTTTGATTATGACAATTGCATGGAGTGGTAAAAGCAAAAGGTCTCATACCATGTGGGTATTTTAATTTTATACTACATTCATATAGAAATGTGTCATGCCTGTATTATGTTGTTATGAGCTTAGTAGCCCAAGGAAGGTAAGCACTGATGATCTTGATTGTAGTCATGCATCCTATATGAAGTAGTCATGGTTAGGCCATGCATGGTATGTTTGAATGCGTAATATTCCTGAATCAATGCAAGGTAGCATTGAGTGGATATGAATTAAAATATTTAATAAATCTTGTGGTTATGCATTGAATGGATACATATGAAGGGTGTGATTAACTGATTACATAAGTATCGGTGCAATTGTTGCGATGCATTGCATGAATGCATTGAGATAGTGCATGTGATATTATGAATAACTAATGGCTGAAATGATGAATTGATGACAATTATGGAACCATTTCAAGAGCTATTATGAATGCAGGATAGTAAGTGGATGAAGAGGGTAGTCATGATCAATTGGCTACCAGAAATGCTCTATGGAAGAGCAAGGTGGTACAAATGATACGCTTGTGAAGTAAGGAGTATCTAAACATTTCATTTAATTGCATAAATGATGTGACTGTACCCTGTAATTTAAAGTATGATAATGATTGCATGAAGTAAATGAGTTTTGGAGATATTGATATGATTAACAGCTGAAAAATTTTGAATTTTATCAATTCTGAAAATGCTTCAGTGATGGTTGCAGGAATGAAAAGGTTATATTCATATAGACTTACCAAGTGTTTGGCCGATTAAAGTTCAGGTTTCAGGTAGATTGTTTAGAGCATAGCAATGAGAGTAAGACCATGACAAATGTCGAAATATACCATGTGAAAGAGCCAAACCTTATGAGAAGAGTCTCATGGCTATGAAAATAGTTTGTATGCATAATGGGTTGTTAAATTGGAATTGTGAATTTCGTATTTGAGAAATTGCTGACAACTACAAATCACTATTGGCTTGCATAAGATTGTATCAGGAGGGCACATTGTAAGTGGGTATTCATGCTATGCTAGTAAGCCTAAAATTATAATGGGCATAGTGGTGCTGCTTACAAGAGATCCACAATTGAGGATCACCTCATTGCCAAGCAAATCAATTTTCTGTAGTAAACAGACTTGCAAATTCTCATTGAATTGAATTACTAATGTCATTGCTTGGTTATGCAACAATCAATTTGGATTGCATTATCAGATAAGGATTGATTGTTTGGCTATTTGATGAATGTGCCAGGAGTATACACTGCAGGAAGATCATGTGTGATGGCCTGCAGGAGCCAAAATTGATGGGAAGGTTTTTCCTTATCTTGGAAATGGGTTTCGGGGGAAACTCCATTGGACATTTTGGATCTACACTACATGTTTCGTAAGCAACATGAGTGAGATGGTATAGGTTATGTCGGTAAGACATGTGTGGATATGAAATGAAAAGAGGAATTGGGATGGAAAATCGAGGGACTGTCAACTCAGAGAAGGGAGCCCCCATTCCTCCGTAATGAAGGAATACTGCCTTGACAAATGCATAAGTGTTCGGTGGCCCTAGCTAAGAATATGGATGTCAAATTGCTAAATTCAATATGCAGAGCATGTTTTGATTTTATTTCCATTATGGCAGATTTCTTGAGTATGAATAGGGCCTACATGGCACACACCGGAAAGGGGTGCACACTCTTCTGATGTCAGATCATGGAAGGGTTTCCAATATTGATTACATGCAAGGGACTGGATGCACTTCTGGTGTCTCAATACTTGAAAGAGAATGATATGAAACATGGATACAGTTTTAGAGAAATAACGCTAACGAATATGCTTTTATTACTTGTGTTGTCAGGCTAAATAGATGTAGTCTGGTGTTATACCCTAAATGAACAATGGTTTGAGCTCATCCTACCTTCTACTAAAGAGCACAGAGAAGGAGACATTCCTGAGGGACTATCAACTCAGAGAAGGGAGTGGTCTCTTATGTGATATGGGGTAGTGGAATCAGAGCTCACTACTAGAAATGAAACCTAGAAATGGTCGTTTATTGTTGATATAAGTGCATGTGTTATTGTTGATGGCCTGAGAAATCCAACAGTGTTGGCTTGGCTGATGATTGGTTGTTGATATAAGTGCAAATGATTTGTTGATGGTCTGATAAACCCAACGGAAGGTTGGCTTGACTGTTCCTGAATCTATTCAATGTTTGAATATAGGTATCGATGGAAGCGAGGACTGTGAAAGCATCCTAGGAGTCCATGTGGACATGTGACTGTCCTAAAGAGCTTAGAATGAGCAGTAATGAAAAAGGTGCTAGTGAGACTGTGAAGGTCCTAGCAGTCGAGACAAACCATGTGGGGAGGCTGCATGGTTGAGAGGTCTGAAATAGACGATAGACACTAAGTGTCATGACCAAGAGGGATTGGTCCAGCATTCACGGAGAAGTAAAAGAAGTTGGGAGCATGAAAAGCCATAGCAATGGTGTGGGTTCTAGGATAGAACAAGACAAAGAGGGGAAAAACTCTTGCTTCTCTCTCTTGCCTTTTGATTATATATATATATATATATATATATATATATATATATATATATGCATTGTGAAAACAAAGGATTGTTGAATGCATGTCTGACTGAAAATAGAATGTGTTGATTTGCTTAAAGTAAATTGTGAATGCTCAAATAGTTAGTTCCATGCCCAAGAGTGGACATGAATGAGCTCATGTGCCTATTGGGAAGGCATTAAAAATATGAAAGTATCCTTGATGAGGCTTGGACTATCATGCCAATTGGGCAATTAATTGACTAATTTTAATGCCAATATTATGCTTGGTCTAACATAATTTTAATGATGCATTTCACAGGTGAGAAAAGTGAAATCCAGCAGTGGCGCACATTGACCATGGCAGCAGAACAAAAGCTGCTGGACTTGGCTGGAAGTCTCCTTCAAATGATTTACAGGACGTAAGAGAATCTTGGAGAGATGTTAATATACAGAAAAGGCAGAATCAGATGAACCACCAGATTTTGCAAGACTCTATTGGTTTGAAAAAGGAGGTAAAAATCCTTCTGGTAGCAATCAGTAAAGGCAAGGAAAGTGGATCAATGATGGGACATTCTTCCAAGCGATCTATTAAGAAACAGTCTAGGAATGAAGAATCAAAGGAAATTGAGTGGGTAAAGATGAAGCAACCAGCAAAATGTTGGAAATGCGGAGGACATAATTTATGCTGGGACTGCCCAACGAGGGAACATAAAGAGGGCAGTATCTACAAAGTTCCTGGACTTGGGGATGAACCGAAAGCTGAGGACTAGCAAGAGAAGCTCGTGGAAGCCAAGGGGCCTGGTCCTGAAAATTCAAAGTAAATAATTGAACATGGGATAGATCTGCAAAACTTTGAAATTTTGATGTGCAAATGGTATATGTATTCCTATGTATTGGAACACCAAGGATGGTGTTATTCTAAGGGGGAGGGGATTGTAATACCTCTATTTTGACCCTTTTTGCATTCAAGTTACATGATGTATATATTGTAATTAATCATGGTGAGGAGGTACAGGAAAAAATCCCCATCATCGATTTGGTCGTGTTATGTTTCTGCAATTGGGATCGTTGTCGATGGTATATCGTGCCAACCGACACATTATAGTTTTGGCATCATGTAAATATGCACATCAAATAAAATAAACCCACAGATAGCTACGATGGTGCATCGTTAAATGAAAAGGGCATGATTCCTAAGGTTTAGGGGGGGGTTTGTCCAACCCGGGGGGGGGGTCATTGGAAGTTTTCCATGTTTGGGCCACCCATCTAAACCTCTGTTTTCTGTTAGTTAGGAGCAGTTATGGATGGGTAGTGCGGGATGGCAGGACTACCAGTATTTTCCCCACATACACTCCACCAGCAAGATCACTCTTCCTCATGTGGGGGGCAGAGGAACAGTCACCATTCTTCCCCACTCTTTCCACTCTTCCACTCACGGTTTTGTTCTTCCTCCCACCGCGAGTCATTTTGGTTATCCTCATGCACAGAGAGATTATGCTTCCTCTCGCACCATTGGGGTTCTCCATCGTGGTTTTGTCTGGGCCATCTCGCGTAGGTGCGGGGCTGCTTTGTTCTTCCTTCTCTCATCGATTGCTGGTTGGGGGTCTATTATTCCTTCCGTTACCGCAGGGGATCATTCCTCCCTTCTATCATTATAAAACTATGTAATCCATTCATGCTAAGGGGCTATGGGTATCTGTGTTACCCTCATGGATTCTAGTCTGCGTACTTGTTCTCCCTTGTCTAGGATTGAGAATCAGACTTCTCTCCTGTTTGGGGACTGTGTAATGTTTTTTCCACTTCATTCTTTAGCCTGAGCTGGGGTTTTTCCCCTGAATTGGGTATTTTGCTGTGGTTTCCCTTCATTGTTCGTGGCTTGCTGTACTTTCCCCCCATGTTGTTTGTTGCTTTGAATGCAATCATATTTTGGTTGCTGCTGGGTTTCTTTGGCCATGCTAGGGCCAAGAACAACTCTGAGACATGTTGTTTGACCTGAGATGTGTTGACCTTTTTTGGGGGGTTGTTACCCTTTTGTCTTTGTTTTCTTCATAGAGCTGTGAACCGATTGTTTGACTACGGTATGCAGTGGGTGTTCTTTGGACTGCTTAGAGCAGGATTAGAGGTTGGGTATGCTTGAGAAGCCTGGTGTTGGGAGCCACTCATATAGAATTAAACTGATGACCTTCTTCTCCACGACCCTTGAAGAGTATTGGAAAAGGGAAGTCAGGGCCTAAGGGACTGTGAAGCATAGAAATGACTGATTCCCGATGTTATGTATGTGGGTGTATTAGAAGTCAGGTTAGCTCTGGTATGGGCACCCTTAGTTCTCCATTGAGACCACCAGCTTAGCATTGAGCCTTTCCTAGCTCCTTGATAGTCTGATAAACTCATCAGTGTAGACTTGGCTGTTTTGTGTAACCTTGGCTATGTGTAAGCCTACTTGATCCTTATACCTTGGGGAATCATGCCCAGCTCGGGGGTGGTGGTGTTGCTGAGATATTGATGAGCACGCTAGCCTATGGTTGGGTGGAACGTTGCAGCGATGTAGCTGGTTGTGGGACGAGTTCTTATCATATGAGTATTCTTGTCCATATTGCTTCTACATTTACATTTACTATCTATTGTCTAATGAATCATGATGAACATGTTGATGCCCGAATGAATGTATGTTTGCTTCCACTATGTATATGAAGGATTATGCATCTTAGCATGTTTTATGTTTTAAGCTTTTTATTTCAGCATTATATGCATGTTCATGTTCATGGGGCTATTTTCCCATATGTTTGGTGATAGTAGTGTCCTCTTCATCGGTTGAAGGGTCGAGGACGTTACAGTATTCAAGGGTTCGAATATGTACTCTATGTTTGAAGGTGGTGTGAATCCAACAATGAAAGTAGTATTTAGTTTTGCAGACAATGTTTCCTTTTGGAAGTTACATGGAGTGGAATGTATATGTATATGCACTCTTGTTCTATACGTTACTAGCTGCTCCAAGATCAAATGTGTTGATCATTTTGGACTTTATGTCTGCTAAAAAAGATTGGGGCCTTTTGATAGACCAAATTAGATAATTTTTAAGAATGTATTTCATTTATGCTTGAAATATAATATTATTTTTTATGAGGAAAAAATTGAATGGTTGTTTACCTTTTTTATCCAATGACTAAATCCACACTATTTAATCTTTTAGATGGATCGTTTATGCACTTTACCATTTTCTCAGTTTTCAAAAAAGTCTATGGTCAAGAAAATATTGGCCTCCCAAAACAGCCAATAAGCTTGTTTTGCACCTGAAGCTGGCCTAAATAGCCCTAGACAAATGCCCACCATTTCTCACCTATGAGGGAAAAAAAATTAAGAGACCCTCATTGTGTAGGTGGGTGATTTTTTTAGTTGTCCACTGACTCATTTTTTAGAACAAGTTTCTAGTAAAGGAGATATTTACCTTGCAATACAACCATTTACCCTGTTTTGTACCCTGACATAAAAATGCTCATCATTGGAAAAATTGGCTAAGTATTGAAAAATGACTTAAGTAGTCTTGGGAAATGCCCACCATTTATCATAAGTGAGGGATAATATTTTTATGACAGCATAATATCGTAGGTGGATTATTTATGCACTTAACCTTTGGCTCAATTTTGAACAAACTTCTATGGCCAAGAAAATATTGGCCTGCCTGAAACAACCAATCACCCTCTTTTACACCTAAAATTGACGTAAATAGGATTAGGAAAATGCCCGTGATTTCTCACCTGTGAAGGATAAAACAATTCTAAGAGCACATGTTTGTAGGTGGATGATTTATTCACTTGTCCATCCACTCATTTTTGAAAACAAGTCTCTGGTCCAGGATAAATTTTCCTTCCAAAACAGAGATTCAACCTCTTTTTCACCCTAGCTAAAAACTAATTGTCATTGGAAAAATTGGTGAATTATTGAGAAAAGGGATTAAGTAGCCTTGTTAAAATTCCCACCATTTCTCAAATGTGAGGGATAAAATTTATATGAAAGCATCATCTTGTAGGTCCAAAAATTGATCATGCTTACATGCATCTTGAACATAGAATTGAATGGTAGGTCCAAAATTCTATAGTTAGGGACGTCATCTTTTCCAATTAATATGCATAAATATTGGGCAAGTCTGTAATATCCCAAATTTTGGACCTAACATTTATGGGCATGAGCACATTTCATTATGATATTACCTTGATATTTTATTTTGATATACTGGGTCCAAGACCCCACTACATATGAACAATGAACATGATGATTTATTTGATATTTTGGGTGTAAGCCAATTGCATATGATATATGTGTGTGTGTGTGTGTGTGTGTGTGTGTGTGTGTGTGTGTGTGTGTGTGTGTGCTTCTATTGGGAATGGACACTGAAGCACATGGTTTATGAGATGTTTGTGTTGAGTGAAGAGCTCTGGAGCACATGGGTAATTTATGTTTTGTGTTGAGCGAGAAAATATAAAGCACATGAGTACTTATATTTGTGTTGAACGAGAAGCTCTAGAGCACATGAGTTTTGAGACATTTGTGTTGAGCATGAAGCTCGGGAACACGTGAAAAGATAAATTGGAAGTGTTGGGCATAAGCCCTGGAGCCTTCCATGTTGATCTTGAGCTTAAGCTCTGGAACATCGGATCATTGGCCATTGTATCCCTAGGTGTATCCTACAAGTACATCCTAGCAGTAGTGTTGAGCGAGGCACTCTTGAATTGCACTAAGTTTGTAACTCCATGTTCTTAGAGTTGAGTATGGGCTCTAGATAAGCGCTAGGAGTTACTGAAAAGAATTAATAATGTTGAGTGAAAACGACTTGAGAAAAATATTGATCTCATTTGACTTATTTATAAGTGATTAAATGAAATTTTGAATTTATGTATCTCATCAAGTACTGAATAACTACCATGTTATATGATGGAATCCAACATGCAAGGATGTTTAGGGGTGTGTGCAAGCTGATGAGGGTCTCTTTTGATGCGTTCAATGCAATAGAAAATTGAAAAAACAGGCATCCATCAACTTGCATGTATATTTTGAGACACTTAAGCAATGAATCTTGCAATGAGTAAAAAACAAGAAATGTATGAAATTGAATGATGTTTCCAAATATATAATTTTTTTCTATTAAAAATGTGGTTAACTATCTAAAGTTATATATTTTTTAACGGGAATTTTTTTATTTTTGGGACAAATTATAAAGTATATGTTTTTGTGGGTGCAACCTTTGAGTGACTAAATGATGGAATAAACTTACGGAAATCGGTATACATATAGAGAACATATAGTAATAGTGCACGACTATTTTTCTAATAATAAAAATAATTTTTTTAATTTTTTTTTAATTATCTAAGAGATCAAACCTTAGAAATGGTACATCAATTGTGGGTGCACCATTTGAATTTCTTAATGCAATTATTTGGAAATGGGTTTTTTATAGCATGTAGAGGTTAGTGTTGTTTAGTGCATCATACAAAAACAATTTAAATGGTTGAGAAATGAAAGGGATATGGACAAAACACTAATAGTGTGTTTTCTGAGTTGAGGAGTGATGATAGAATATAAATAAGAAAAAATTGAAAAAAATATGTATTCTTGTTAAAACTTACATGTTTGGAATCTACAAAAAAAACCATATCTGTTTCTAAAATATCATAAAAAATGGAGGTGTGCAGCATACTCAGACGGACGGCTAAACATGAGCATATTGGAAATTTTTATATAATGTTGAATTAGCCATGGTTTATCATACACCAAGGCATAGGCATGTTGAATCCAGATAAAATTCCAAAGAAGACACATAGGCATAAGAATTCCATGCAAGCATGGGTGGATGCTTGACCTCATCATTTGGAGGGAATACATTTTTGAATTTAAACAAATCATGTGCTTGTTATTATGAACAATAACATGTGTACATTAATAAAAACGGGTGCATGTTTTTATGAATCACAATTTGTGCACATTTTCAACTACTACAATGAGCTTTCTTTTTTAATTTATACTAATACTAAAATTATTGTATGTCCCCCCCACTCCCCTCTTCCCCCTAATTCTTACTAACCCCCCCTCCTCTTGTCCTACCTTTAACCCCACCCTCTCTCCCTAACACCCCACCACCCCATTCATTCTCACTCTCTCTCTTTCACTAACACCCACATTACACATCCACAGGTCACCCCCTACAACTAACACCCCCCCCATGCCTCTTCCCCCCAATTCTTACTAATCCCCCATCCTCCTCTCCCTACCTCTAACTCCCCTCCTCCTCCTACCTCTCTGCCCCCCTCATCTCCATTACTAAACCCTTCTCCACTCTCTCTTACTCTCCAACCGCTGACACCTAACAACCCCCTCCCCAACTCCTAACACCCGCACACACACACGTCCATTGGTGTTGTACAGGAATAAAAACCCTTGTAACCGAGGGTTTGGGGTTACCAACTTACTTCTAAAACTTGCAGACAATCAACTTTAAAGTACAGAAAAGGAATTGGAAGGAATGTTGAACTCACCCAATTAATGACGGTTGATCCAAGCTTTCTCTTCTCCGTTATGATCCTCTCCAAATCTTTCAGGGATGCACCTCCTTCACCTGCAAAGAGCAAATTCTCCAAGTACAATCTTATACATGTATATATTACAAGTTAGATGAACAATATATAGAGTGGTTAATCAAAAATATTCATCAAAACATGATACATGAAAAAGACTCAACACAAAGTTGGAAGAAGAATTCTCTTTATTAACAATAGTGAACAAGATAAATGTACATCCCAATGCCTAAAACAAGGACTCCTCTGCAACCAAAGGACTTTGAGTTCTGCTGCTCCAAATACTTTTGAAGATATACCACCTGCATAAATTTGATCTCCAAGTATGATTGATTAATGCCCTCCCCAAAGCCTTTATTTATACTTTGAGAAATAGAGCAGTTTCGAAGGTTCAGAAGGTTGAGGTAGTTGAGATAGTTAGTGATTAGGGATCAACAAATCTCCATTAATTGTGTTTTATTATTTTTAATGTTGAGTGGATGTGTATGAGAGTATTAATACTAGCAACCCATGTATGACATGAAAGATGCTATAAGGGAAACCCACGTACAGATCTATACGCGGGTTGCAATGACGATACTCATGTACAATACGTGGGATGCTGTGGAGATACTCACGTATGTACGTGAGTTGCTGTGGAGATAGTTCCATACAAGAATCAACATATAAAAGGGTGCAAAGTCAAGCTAGTTGGGTAGTGAATGCATCTCCTATCATGCCCATCTATAGTGTTTAGGCAAGCTTCAATCCATAAGTGTCATTTTGTGTGCCAACATATGAAGTGTCGACACTCGAATGGAGAAGTGCCATTTGGGTTGATAACAGATGCCCCCTAATGTGTGAGCTCAGAGGAAAGCGATGACCGAAATACATAATAATCATTAACTTTGGAGAACTTAGAAATCCAATGGAGCAGAGGTAGTACCTGAAACAAATACATAATGATGTCATATACAAAGTCATATCTGAGGATGCTATGTTCAATATACTGGAACACTAGCTCCTTTACAAATGTTTGAGTACATCATACAGTACGGGTAAAAGACCACGTATATTACAAAGGTGGATCGAAGCCACAATATACAATAATGATGAGTCTTCAAATATCTGGAAGCTGTGTAAATGAGTAGAACATAATCTTGCACAACTTAGTCCATAGATATGGAACTAAGTTATTCATAAACAATTCCAAAGAACTAGTACAATCCAAGCCATGTGAATAGATGTAGGTTGAAGTCGAACATGCAGTGAATTCAACAGATTGTCAATCAATAGGTGATAATTGACAACTGAAGCAAAGGAATTCACCAATAATGAAAGTGAATCCTGAGGTATGATCATCAAAACTCTAGGTCTTCGTCATCAGGAAGTGCTGATACAAAACCATACTATGATAAGGAAGGTAATAGATCCTCCAACAGATCACAAGAGTGACTAGGAACTGGGTAAAGGAAGGGAGACACAAGTGATAACAGATACGACAATGATGGGATTAGGATATAGATCAGACATTGAGTTAAGTCGTTGAACAGTGAGCATGACAAAGAGATGACCAAAGGTATATTTTAACTATATAGATAGAACAACTAGACTTATCTATCATGTAGGAGACATGATCGGATTCCCCAAGTAGAACTGACAAGAAGAGGAGTAATAAAATCAAAGTAATATCTGAACTGAAAATGAACACTGAGACATGGGTATCGAAAAAGACAGAGAATGCTATGTTCAAGGATGACATACTGCCACTAACTGAAAACTAAGAGAAAACTTCTTCCTTACCTTCCCTATTAAATGTTAACGAGTCCAGGAAAGTCAACTCGAGTCTCTCTTCATTTTTTAACAAGCTTGAAGAGAAGAGGGAATATTGCTTGATAGTGTCACTGATTTGTGGATTTAATGAGCCCAAACTAGTACATGCTCAGTCAGTGTTTTCACATTTAGAGAGTTCAAAAAATCCAAAGAAGACTTCAAGGGGTCTTTTTTTGTCCAATTTAGTCTCCTGAGACTGGAAAAGTATAAAACATACCACAGAAGAACTCTCTTAACTTCTGTAGACGAAAAGGTGAACCTTTTTCTTACTTAGTGAAGGAGGTCTAAAAAAGGTTAAATTACCACCTACCCAACACTCCTACGAGAGCAGCATATAGCTTTAGTTTTATGAGTGTGATAGAAAGAAAGATCCATTTGAGTACGAGAAATGGGGCTTACAACAATAAACTCGATGCTTTTTTCTTTAGTGTTTAATGAGCACGACAAAGACATAAAGTACACTCGAAATATTTTTCATGTTTAGGTCCAGAGCACGAAAAAGAGAAAACTAAGCTCATACCGAGTGTTGTTTTCTGTAAGTTTAGTTCCTCAGGTCTGGAAAAGTGATAAAACTATTCCTTAGAATACTCTTCTCAATTCCGTAGAAAAGAGAGTGATCCTTTCTTGTGTTATTCCACATGGTTCGAGAAAGAGATAACCTACCACCAATGTGGATGCCCATTCATATTATCTTAACGATATTGAATGGAAAAGTTAACTCCAGAAGGGCAGGAAGTCCTATAAACGGATAGCTTGTAAAAACAGACCAAAATGATGCTTCATTTGGCATGCAAATTAGCTAAAAGGATTCCCTTGTACCTAAGATAGCTGCAGCATGAGTATTGAAAGAAAACGTAGGTTCTAAATGAGGATACTCATAAGAGGAAGGCCCTATCCATAGAAGAACAATGGTAAAGACAAGGAGCTAATGGTTAAAAATACCATACTCCATGGTTAAAATGTTGATTGCTAAGTTTAAGATGGGATAAGTATAGATGCAAAATGCATGTGAAATGACGCAAAACCATCCTATATGAGAAAAAAACGCCTTAGAATGATGATAAACATGTTAGAAGGAAAAATGATATGGTATTAGTTTGATAAATTATGAACTATAGGAAAACGCCCACTTTGAGAAATATAATTTCTATAAATAGTTCAAAAACTTAAATAAAACTCACCATTTTGAATTTTAGCCATAAAAGACAAGTTTTCACCTCTACCTTCAGTCGATCGGTGTGGAAAATCCAATGGACCAAATCCAATTTCGTAAGTGTTAGGTAAGACTACATCCCAAGCTCTTCAATTTGATCCTAACAAATTTCAAAATTGAGTCCAAATTTGATATTTTTGAGCACCCTTAAGCAAGGCATGTTGTGTATGCGGGTTCGCTATAGTGAAACTTGTGTACACGTGTTCTGTACATGGGTTTCCTTGAAAGACGCTCACATATAGTATGCAACATGCCTAACTAGGCAGTCGCGTACGCTACGTGAGGGGATAATGTAATGCCCCGGTTTTGACCCCGTTGCACTAGATGTATATGATGTATATATATTGTAATGATCATGGTGCAGAGCTAAAGGCCAAAGCCCCACCATGATCGGTAATGCTATGTTTTGGATTTAAATTTGTCACCGATGGTATATCGGGGCATGCGCCCTATATTATGTTGGATATCATGTAAATATGCATCATAATTAATTAATGGACACCACCAGCTACGGTCGCGGCAACTAAATCGAATGGGGCATGATTTCCTAAGGATAAGGGGGGGAGGTGAAATATTTAACCTATGGGCCAAAGGGGAAAAGCCAAATGTCTATGAGAAAACCCATCAAACGGTCAACTACTTTTCTTGTCTTTTTCCCCAATCATTTATTTTTGCCAGAATGTGGTTGAGTTAGTTATTGCATGGAATGGGAAGAGTATGGGAAAAAATTTGAATTGGGCAGAGACCCATTTTTGAAAAACATGTTCTGACTTCCTTGGCAAGGACATGCCCAAAAATGTATGCCATTCTGCCATGCATCCACGTTTTTCCATTTTACTCACCATTCTCCTTCACGTTGGGGCTTTTGGGAGCAGCTGGAGTTTTTCCTGTGTTTTTCATTTCACATTTTTGGTTTCTGGCTTCATTTTTCCCATGGATGGGAGGTCTTTTTTGTAGTGCTGGGGATTGGGCGGCTTTCCTCACGTTTTGGGTGCTGCTGGTGCATTTTCCATCCATGTTTTTGTAGCTTCATGTGTTTTTACCATGGCAGTGAAGGGCCATTCACGTTTTTGGCTGTCTCACCGACTATTGGTCTCACGCACAGACTATTTGGGGCATTTTTCCCTACTTTGAGTTGTGCTCCCTGATAAGCTTCAGGACTATGTGTTTTCCCCCATGTTGTGAGTCATTTTTGCTGTTACGTTTGGGGACTGTTGTAGATGGATTGAAGTCATTTTGCCCTGGTTTAAGCTGTAATAGCCAAATTAATTGCCGCAGTGCAATGGTTGGTCTTCGGACTGTGAAAGGAGCAGAGATGTTGGCTTAGATTTGCTTGATAAACTTGGTGGCTGGAAACCACACAGACAGAGCTAGAGGGTTGGCCTTTTTCTCCATCACCCCTGAATAGCACTAGAAGGGAATGCAGGGCCTGAGGGATTGTGTAGTAGAGAAGGGACTGATTCCTTGTGTTGGGTGTGTTTGGGTGTTTCAGAGGTCAGGCTAGTTCTGGTGTAGGTGTTCTTAGCTCTGTAATGAGCTCACCAGCTTAGCAATTTGCCTTCATCAGCTCCTTAATGGCCTGATAAACCCAACTTTGTTGGCTTGGCTATGTTTTGGTTATCCTCGATATGTGTAAGCCTGCTAGTTCCCTTATTCCTTGGAGAATCATGCCCAGCTCGGGGGTGGCAGCGCTGCTGAGAGATTAAGGAGCACGCTGGCCTATGGTTGGGTGGAACGTTGTAGCGACATAGCTGGTTGCAGAAGAAGTTCTTCATAAGATAAGTGCTCTGTCCATTTTACTTCTGCAACTGTAAATTCTGTTAATGAAAATGAAATGAACATGTTGAAAGCATGCTGTATAAATATGTGTTGTTTCCGCCGTGCATGGCAAATAATTTCTCATATGTGCATAATTAAGTTCAATGCATACGTTTAAGCATTTTGTTTCCAGCAATCTTTAATCCTGTACATGTTCGTGGGTGGTTAGCCCAGTCTGATCAAGCCTGTAGTCGCGGCTTCTTCACCGGTCGGAGGCATGGGGACATGGCAAATAAAGTAGTGTTTTGGGTCAAAATTTTGAATTTTTTCATGAAACTAAAGGTTTCCAATACTTGTTTTACTAGGTTTGAAGATGGTGCTTAAGTGGAGGGAGTGTGAGCATGAAGATATGGATCAAGAAGCACTCCAGGATGCCCCCACTATGAATGTTTTATGTTCAAGTGGATTATTAAAGTTCTTTTGCGCATCACCTATGTGGGCCAATGTCTGCCTGCTAGAGTTCATGATAAATTATTGGGATTATGATTTGGGCATGTTTGACCTTCAAGGTGAGTCCTTGGAGATTACTTCAGAATATATCTATTTCATTGCTTTTCTATCATGATGGGGAGCTCCAATCAACTTGGAGGGCACCGATAGAGGCGGTGACCCTCTAAGTGTCCAAAACTATATTGACATATACTGCGCACTAGGTACCCAAAAGAGAGGGAGTTGCATCCCTATTGTACACATACATGATATTCCTATATAGGTATTAACAAGTACCATAGTGAGGGTTGCAGGATCATATTCTCTTCATCTTGCTACATGGAACCAGATGAGGTTAGTAGTGGATTGCATGCAGGGGGCCCTATATGATTGGTGCTCGGGAGTGATCCTGATTTTGAGAAAACAACTCTCTGACTACAAGAGAGTAAGGAGGAAGAGCTTTGGATATTCTAGCATACTAGTAGCCTTCTTCTTCAAGAGAGTGCTGATATTGAGCCCTGTAGTACCACTACCAGTTCGTTCTCCTCGTCAGACTAGGATAAGTAGATGGGGAGATATCTTCCTCCGCTAGGGAGGAGGTGGCTCAGTGCAAAGTGTATATGATGATGACTTCTACTTTTGGTGGGAGTGGTAGTTACTAGCACTAGAGTAGTTTCCATATGCTGGGATGGATTTCCATGGTGATCCAGACCTTGTCCTCCCTCTAGGAGGAGCATCGGGAGAGATAGGTAATTTTTTATTTTCAAATTTTAAATTTTTTATGAATTTTAAATATAGGGATATATACATATGTATAAGAGTTATAATCCTATAAACATGTCAAAATGTAGATATTGGACCAGTTGGCCTTGAAGGGCATCCATGCATGTATGTGCATCCTATCTTAGGAGAAGACTAGGGGCTTATTAGGGTTCTTGATGGGAAGCTGGCCAGGCTTACCCAGAGAGTACCCACCTTGTGGATTGAGCACATCCCAGCCATGATGCAGGAGTTTGTGGTTGGTGTACCACCTGTCTAGATATGCCTTTTGAGGTGGGTAGCGAGAGCAGTTTTAGTATACATAGATGTTGTTGAGGCTGCTAAAGCCGAGGAGACTGAAGAAGCGAGAGTTTAGGGAGACCGAGGGGACCAGGGTGGTCCAGCTGGCCAGGGTGGTCCAACTTAGATCTAGCATATTTGATGGACTATGATCCATATTTTGTATATTTTTGGTATATTATACAGTTATGACTGGATCTAAGGATCAGAGAATTAACCTATTTATGGACATATATTCACACACACACACACACACACATATATATATATATATATTATCTGCTTATTTACAAATGTTTTCTATGTGTATGCTATATATTATGAAATATTTATTAAATGCCAATCCAAAATGTAATTAGCGTATGCATCAGTTAATGAATCCTGATTTCTTGGAAAGTGATTGAATGTAATGAATTCAAAATTTCTTTCCAATAACCTAGCTTGCATAAACTGACGCAATATAATAGGGTTTCGCACCTGATAAGCTCGATTGATTTGGGAAACCACTAGTTGAGAGTCTAGTTGGACTTCCAGCTGAGTGATACCATGTGACAAAGCATCCCATAGAAGCTCAATTATAGCCCTATACTTAGCGACATTATTAGAAGAAGGACCTAAGCATGCGCCTCCTGAGGCAACTAACTGTCCCGAGGGAGAATAAATGACCCATGGAACTGAAGCTATATTACAAGTGTGGTGACTGGTGCCATTAGAGAAACCTACATACCTCTCAGAAGACATCTGAAACAACCAACAGATGGTATAAAAACAGAAACCGAAAAACTAGTGTACATAAAAATACATACAATAAAATAAAAGAAAAAGTGCTAAGACTAAGGATAGTACTTTTTCAGGTAGATCCCATTTCTAGGCTCAGGCAGCTTATAACCATCAAAATCAATTGACTCATATGCACCCTTCTTTAAGACCTTCGACACGATATAAGGCCCTAACCACATGGCCTTGAACTTTCCTACCCCCACGGTTTCTTTGTCTTGGTCCCAAAGAAAAAAAAATTCTCCCTTAGAGAAAATCTGAGGCTTGACCGACTTATCATATTGGCTTTTGACCCTATTTTTGTGAGCTTGATTTGCTATCAACACATCTCTACGTTGTTCATCAATATGTTATAAATGTACTAAATGTTCTTCAAGCTCTGTCATATCAGGTAACACATGAATAGTTATTTCCAAGGACGGGATTTCACGTTCAACCGGGGTAACGACTTCCACTCCATGAACGAGTTGGAAGGGAGAGAAACCCGTAGAATTTTTTACAATATTTTGTTATGCGCAAAGAGTAGGGTATAGCATTATATGACAATTAGAATGGGTTGCATCAATAGTACGTTTGAGGATAGTCTTCAAAGATTTGTTAACAGCCTCAACCTGACTATTTGCTTGAGGATAGTACAAAGATGAATGTTCTTGTCTGAATTCAAGCATAGTGGTCAGTTCCATCATCATGCTATTTTGAAAATGACTGCCATGATCAGTGACAATCACCTTGGGTATACTAAACCGTGCTATAATTTGATTGAACACGAAGAAAGTTGTACTTTCCCCATCGGATTTGAAGGTGGGCATTTCCTCTGCCCATTTAATAAAATATTCCATAGAAAACAATGATATACGTGTGCCCCCTGGCCGAGGCTGAGTTGCACGCCATGTAATCAACCCCCCACTTCATGAAGTGGCCCACCGAGACAATAGGAAATAACGGAGTGGGATGTGACCACATTTTTGTGGTGTAAAGATGACAAGGATGACAGTGCTTCATGTAATGTCCCAAATTTTAAATTATGCCATAATGGTCAAATCCCATTTTCCATATTCATGAAAGTTTTCAAAGGGATGCCAAAAGTCAAATAATTGCCAAGGTGGAAATCACTAGTTTCCTAGCTTGGGGGCGAAAGCTTTGAGATTTGGAATAAGGGGGATAATAAATCATATTTGGAAATTAGAAGGGGATAAATATTTAATAATGTATCTTATTAAATAAATACAAGAGAAAATGGAAGTGGCAATGGAGCATGAAGACACATGGAGACTATGGGGCCCACACTAGCTAGAATTCCTATGTTAAACGGTATCTTTCTCTTGAAAATTTGAATATATGGGAAGTATAATGTTTTTTTATGGATTATAATGTTAATTTACTTGTCCATATACTTCATAGTTCAAAATTGAGATGAATTGTAACTTACATGGGAGAGGAAGAGCCAAATGAGAGTTTCATGGACACTTGGCTAGATTCCCCTTACATTTATGACATCTATGACACCAATGATGGAGATTCTATGACAGTTATGAAACAAGTCAGATATGAAGGGTGAAATACTGACATAATGACATGTCAGGACTGAATGGAGCATATTATAGGTCGAATTTTGGAGTTGGAGAAGGCCAAGAGGCTCCTACTCAAATTTGGGAGAAGAGAGAAGGTGAAGAGAGAGGCCACATGGCATAGCATGAGCAGCCACACCAATTCGACTTGGATTTGGTTTATGGATGGATTTGGAGCCTTATAATACCAATATTTTTTATAAAATAAATGGATCAGCCATGAGAAGAATCTTTTTATCATTTGTGAAATTGTCATCTGTGAATTGTGAGAGCTAGTGGATGACTAGTTTTCTTGCTTAAGCCAATTTCGAGAGTGAAAGATTCCCATACTAGTTGGTGTTTCGAAAGGCCACTTAGTTATTCCATGGATATTTAATTGAGTCTTATTTTCAGGTTTAATATTTAGTAAAGCATGTGTATTCTTCTATGGAAGCACTCTCTCAACTATTTCTAGTTTTCACACCATATTCATGGCAATGGAGGGATTGTGCTTTGGGTGAGCTATTGATCTCTTTGGGGAATATTATAATGCCAATTATATTATGTTCTGATGTATATGATATATATTTAATTTTTATAAGACTCTCACATAGAAATTCCCAAAATAATTCATGTAAAAATGTTGAACAATGAAGAAATAGTGTCATTTCCCCACTATCTTGTTGTGAACCATTGTAATGCTGATGATTTCGAATTGAGAGAGAATTTAATTGTCCATTTCTGATTATAATCCATACCATATTATATATTATTCATTCTCAAAAATTTTAAAGTCTAAATTCCCAAGAGTTGTATGTCAAAATGACTTTTAATGAGCAAACAATGACCATTTCCACTCCATTTTGATATATGCCATTGTAATGCTTATTATTCCAAATGGAGGAATGTGTATATGATAAATTTATGATGTATTGAATGTAGTTAATTTTTATTTCAAGTCTCATATTCATTACTTAAGCATTGGAATCCATTTTACTCATTTTTATTGCATTGGGAGAAGATTTGGTGCATTTTCCCCAAGGGTCGAAATTGTGACTTGGGAATTCTTTGGGAAAGAGCCATAACAGCCTGTATAAATTGAAACATGATGCATATGATAATTTTAAAAGGTACCTTACACATACCCAGACTCTATTCATAAATTCAAGTGACTTTTGGATCATTTTTTAAGCCATTTCCGACAATTACCCAAGGGAATTGGAGCCCCAATTTCCTAGTAAAGACTCCTACTTTGAACAGAACATTAAACAAGTTTGTAGAAGTAATTGGGAGGTAAAAAAAATAAATGAGAATTATATTTAAGTTATATTATCATTCATGTACCTTCATATAAAATTTGGAAGCATTTGGGTCAATTTCGAGGTCTAGACATCAAAACTAGTCAAGAGCCAAAATTGTGAAAAAATAAGAAAATTGGGAATTCTAATAAAATATAAAAAAGGGGAAATTACAGTGGTATCATAGCATGGTATTGACACCTATTGAAGTTATTGATGGTATATATTAATTGAATAAATTCATTAAGCCATGTGGTGATGATAGGTCCAGGCAGGTTAAGCAGGCATTGAAATTGGCACATAAAAGTATTCATTATGAAGACCTTAATGATTGGTTGAAGGAATTTATAAAAAATAATTCAAATAAGAACTCATTAAGGATAATCATCATTGCACAAGTAGGGAGGACAACAAGTAACTACAAATTTCTATGGGTGCTGAAGAAGAAAAGGCATTACATGAAGATGATCGAAATTCACTTCCAACTGACTCTGAAAAATATGAAGAGACATCACATGAGCATGAAGAAGTTTTTATTGAAAATACTGAAGATAATTTTGAGACACATGATACCTTGGAAATGAAATAAAGAGCATCTACTAATGGATGCTTGAACTATGAAGGAGTACCTACTGATGGGTGCTCACACCTCTATGTTGGTGACATAGAGATCACTTTTGAAAATATTGCTGCAAGCAAAAATTCCATTCGACATAAAAATGAAGACCTTGTAGTAGTTGAAGAAGAAACAAGATCAACTTCCCCATCACCACTTGTGTCACATGCCCCAATTTTGCAAAATTAATATTATCTTATTTGATTTTATTTAAAGACAATATGTTAAATTTTATGCTAAAGTTGTAATTGATAACTCAACAGAGTCAAGGATATTGAATGTAATTCTGAATATTTTAATTATAAATAAATAAAAGTGGAGACAACAGCTTAGGAGAGATGTTAAAAGAGTGTTTATTGGTCAAGTTGGTGGAGGAGACTGGGTGGAGAGAAAATAGACATGTGGTAGCATCCTCAAACTCTTCCAACTGTTGCAGGTGGCAACCTCTCTACATTTCGGGTCATGATCCCCCAAGAAAGTGGGATCAGAGTAGGTGGCTCAATTAATGACAACTGACCCAAAATACCTAGGCAATATTTATAAAAATACCCATTGAAGAGAGCTGAGGCTACTCATTCTAGAGAAGTGTCATTTAGGTGAATTTACTTCAAAGAAATCCAATGGGAAGGGAATTTGTGGAAAGAGTTTTAGGGTTAAACTGCTAAGTGATCCAGTGCAACTTTTCAGCTGAAGGATCTTACTGCTGAGTGTAGACTCATTACTGAGTCATTGGACTAGTTATTGTTTGCTTGCTCCACTAGTTCTCAACCAAGGAGACTAGGAATAGGATCGGGGGTCCTTAGGAGGCATTGTTTGGGTGCTCTCCAGGAGTTGGTAGGGAGGAATGGCATCCTAATGCTGATGTTGTCCAGCTTAATTAGGTTCTACAGTCTTTTTTTTTTACTGTGTTAGATGGTTAAATGTGAATCTGACTGCTTAATGAATGTTAAATGTTTAGTTGTGAAGTGTTAGAGTTAGAAATCTTTTAGTTATTGAAGAATGCATATGAAATAGATGGAAAATAATTCTAAACTGTGTTTTTCCACATCTGGAAGGACCTGACCGTACTCCAGCATAGGTAGAGTATTTAAATCAAATGAAGCGAATGAGAAGAAACTTAAATGAATAGATGTAAAATGCATTTCATAATAGCAAAGTATTTCATTGCAACATGTAGATTAGTATCAAAAGACCAATAACCAGGTTATTTATGTTATTTGTTACTGTAATTATACTGATAATGAAGTAGCAGTATTCCATTACAGGTAGAAGAATTATAAGGTAAAAAAAGAAGATACCTTAGCAGATAAATGAAGTATTCTATTACTTAAGTGCATGAGAATAACCTGTATTATGTTATCACTATTTCCTTCCTGTTTTAGTTAATAACAAATTGTAAATATAGTAGAAAAGGTACAGTTAAACTACTTAGTACGTTCAAATAAATAAAGAAATAATTATAATACTTAGTTTATTTACTTATAATGTTAGCCAAACTAAGACAATAGTTACTGTAAACAAGAAAGGTTTTTATGGAAAATATTTATTATTTATCAAAAATAGACTAGTTACTAAATGGATGTGACAAATAACTGAAATAAGAATTCTTGCTAACATATAAGTAAGAATAATATGATTATTATTATTATTATTAAATATGATTATTATTAATTTTAACATTACATATCTATGTAAAAACTGAACTGAAATTATTAACAGGTGTATACAAGAAGTGTAACTACAGGGTCGAAACCCTTTATTATTTCTTTGTTTTAATAAAAGAAAAATAGTTATAATTATACTATTGGACACATTTTCATCGAACAATTGTATTATTGTAGATTGGTTACAATCTTTATAATAAAAATATATATACATATAATAATATTAATTTAAAAAATATTTTTTTTACAAGTAAAGAATATTTTTAAATAAATTTAAAGAATTATTCCACAACAAGGGTTTCATTTAGGAAACCCTAGCTTGAAATTTCTGAGCTTGTAAGTAAAATAGTTTTATAATATGACTGAATAACAGTCTTCAAGCCATTAACAATATTCTTTATGCAAAATACATCATACACAGTAAAATTGTTATTACATAGGCGAAAAAGGTAAAAACGCTAGTTTACAAAGTCACCATAATAGCTTTAAGATAAATTGAGTCCGAGCTCAAAGGAAAAATTTTATGCTTTAAAAGAAACTATGTATTGCTTAACAGGCCAAAAGGAAATAAACTTAAACAAAGTACAAAAACCATCCTAAAAGTCGGTGCACCCATATTACAACATGGGGTTTTAAATAACGAAAAACAACATACTAAGTATCGACCATTTGTACAAACATGAGAAACAAACATTTACAAGTCACGGCTTGAGCCGGAGTTACCCTGTTGTAAGAGAGGGTTTAAATAAAATCCAAAAACTAGTAAACTGAAGAACAACAACCCAGGACTGGGTAGCAACCTTGCCGTAACTTCTTCCAACTAGAAATTGTCCCCTAAGGTCTGCACAAGCAGGGAGAGCCATTTGGTAACTAGGGCTTACCTGTACACAGAACGCTGGTCCTTTTTTGAATTGTTTCCTTCCAAGGGTTATGTGAATTGTCACCTGCAAAATGTAAACCAAATTTTAATTAAAAACTTGCTTTTAGAACTGTATACTATAAACAAAATCTAGTAATAAACTCTAAAATGTTTACATTTCCTAAAAGTAAAGATTATGGAGCCATGAAGGAACAACCGAACCGCAACCACCGTAACTAGAATCCAAACCCTCATACTCACAATGACAGAGACGATGAGTCAAGATACACTATCAACAGGAGCAAGAGAAAGCCTGGCGACAACCACGAAAGAGTTCAACACCAAAAAGATGACACTAACAGAGCTACACTACCTCATGACAGTTTAGTGAATGCAGGAAGAAAAATGAATGAGAGTTGTATGTCTCTCCAACTATCATTTAAGTGGAGACATTTCAGCCCCCAAACAGCAAAGCTGGAGCTGAACACAGGCGTTCCCTCACGGCTGCCATGAGAGCTTGCAGAGCAACTCGAAGGGCCAATGCAAAATGTGGAGGAAGAATAAGCCAAGGGTTAGGGTTGCTTGGAATTATATACGATTATTACATGGCTAGGAGAAAACCACATGGCCTCAATAATACAAATCATGCAATGGGTCGACTATCCATTGTTTACCTGCGACCAAATAATATTAATTATATTCACGATAATTTTTAACATACAATGCATGGAATACAATATATACTCATTCCAACGTTAACATATTATATATATATGATTAAATTGATTAACATTTATATTGGTGTCAAGTAAAACGGTAAGTTTCGAGACGTTGACCTAACACAAGATTGGTAATCATATAGTCTTGTATAACCCCGAAAACCTTGCTTAAAACTTTTTGAAAAACGATGATATTTGATTAGGCTTGTAAAACATCGTTGGGTATGTTTGGGTTATACCATTGTTATTATAATGTTCAAACCATGTAAATAGTTTGGGTAAAGAGCCTATTTGCATATGGAGTCAAGGTACTCGTTTCTCAAGGATTTTATTTATGTTTTCGATGCTATGATAGCAAAGATCTTTTAACCTTATTATAATCCAACTTTTAAGAAAATATCAAGAGGATAGTGGAAGCATGAACAAGCATGATAATGCCTTTCTTAATTTGGTCTTATAATCTTGAACAATTATTGTTAAACAAATAAAAAAAAATTAGGCTTAAGATAATAAGGTGTATATAGATATAACATTATTTATACGCAGGAATAACACCTACTCTTAAAGGAGATCTACAGTACTAGATGTAGGATATAAATCCTACAAGTACACGAACATTGAACACCATAATATTTACCAAGTTTTAAGTCAGATTGGATCAAGGCTAAGTGAGAATTTAGAGTTTAGGATAATAAACTATATAGGAATTTATTGCACTACTTTTACAATTAGTTATATAGTAGGGTAATGTGAAATTATCGCATGATGATTAGTCATAAAGAAAATAGGATTTCCAATCATGATCTTGACGATTTTTATGTGGAGGATATCTCATAAATCACAACCGATGATAAGCTGATACTTTTACCATGTTGAGTCCTAACTGAAACAGAGTTGGAAAGAATACAATAGGATTATGTTCTAAAGACTTAGGTCTATTTGTATAATGATAAGCATCGTTTTAATTATTCTGATCATAATAATAATAGACTCTTATGTCCAAGGAAGAGTTATGAAATTTTATCATGAGCTCTTTAAGAACTGGAAATAAGTTAGAGTAAAGTTTGAAGAAGACTTTTATCTATCTTAAGATCTCACTATTATGAGACAAACAATAGGGAAACATTAATAACCTCTATGATACACAGATTAAGTAAAATAATATTTATGAATCAAGTATAAGGAAACATTACTTTACCTTGCAAGATCTTGAGTCTTCTAAGCAGAACTTTTACTCTAGTAGTATTTTCTATGTTAAAAGAAGTATATCTAGTTAAAACGCCTTAGTAAACTTTTAACTAGGTCAAATTTTACATGTCAAGCCTGTAAAGATGTAGAAAATATAGATATGTTAGCAGTCGCTAAGTAAGCCCCAACTAGAAAATAACTCCTCACCTACTTGACATTGAAACTATTAGTAGAGCTAAATAATCGAATGTAGATTATTTATATCACATATCGAAATTAAAACAACATTAATTTATATGTGTTAAAGTTAAATGATTACTTTTAATTGTCTGTTTCATATCTTATAATAGCTGCTAGCAGTTATCGAACTGCAACTGTAACATTTTATGTTATCTCAAAATTTTAAATTTTTCTAAAAATTTGGGGTTTTGACATGTGGTATCAGAGCACAAGGTTCAAACACTAGGCTTCGACGAATCCCAACTAGCTTTTATCAAACAGTAAAATGAATTATTATGCTGATGTATTTTCTTTTAAATGTTATTCAATAAGAGAAATTATTTTCTGAAGTTTAACAAACAAGTATGGAAAGGTTGGAAGAATATGCAAAGGAGGAATCTCCAGTTACTGAACCAGGAAACTTCCAAGAGATCCCATAATAGAGGATTTAACTATCAATTCCTCAGAACTGTTACAAATTGTAAAAGACCTAAGATTTGAAATGGAGTCTGTAAAACGAGAGAATGGAATGATTATGAGGGCTTAGGAGGAGCTGAATCAGATCCTAACAGAAAGGTTTCAAACTGATGGTAGAGGTAGGAGAACTAAATCAAAATATACAAGTCGTCAACGTAAATCTAAAAGGATGAAACATATAAAAAATGAAAGTAGTTCATCTTCAGAGGTGCTTGGTGAACAACTAAATTACTATTCTACTAGTGATAGTAGTGATGATAAGCAGTACACTAAAAAGAGGAAATACAAACATTACGAGGAAATTTCTAGGGAATTGAAAAATATAAAACTACCAACATTCAATAGAGAGACTAAGAAGGGGTAGGAAGAAGAATCCTCGTTTTTTGGGATGAAAAAGTACTTCCAAATATATAACTATTCTAACTAGTTAAAGGCTAGAATGGCTATATACAACCTCTCAGGAAAAGCTAACATTTGGTGGAAGGACTTGAAGAGAGTTAAGGGAATAAAGGAGAAAAATGTGAATTGGAGTACCTTGAAAAGGTACTTTAAAAATAAATTTATGTCTGAGTAATATTATGAAGAGAGAGCAAAAGAATTTTATGAGCTTAAATTAGGATCAATGACAATGAAATATCTAAACAATAAGTTTTTAAGTCTACTTAGGTATGTGCCATACCTTGTATATGAGAAACCAAAGGTACAACGATTCCTCAGCTGTCTACCTTACCATATTAAGGAAAGGATTGAATACGAGATTCCAAAGACTTTGGAAGAAGCTATGAGGAAAGCTAACTTCTGTTTTGAACAAAATCGGAAGAGGGAAAGCTTGGCCAACTGGAAAGCCAAGAAAAATAATAACCAGTATGAATAAAAGAAGAAGGATTTTGTACCCAACAAAAATTCTAAAAACAACAAGGCCAGAAATTATCCTAGCAATAAGAACTTCCAAGGAAATATGAATAATTCTCCAAACAATTAGAATAATTATAAGGGTAAATAAATTGCTAATAACCATGGTAATTATACCAAGAACTTTGAGCGCAAAGAACCTATAAAGTACTGGGAGTGTAATGGCCCACACTATGCTTCAGTCTGTCCTAATCGAAAAAATACTGTTGGTAATATTCATACCATACAGGAGGAGATGACTGTTGGGGAATTAGCGAGGACTATGCCCAAAATCAATGCAGCCTTGGAGAATCGATAAGCAGAATATCAGACTTCCATGGTGGAAGTAGAAGGTATGATAAATCAAACCCCTGTAACTATTTTAATTGATCCTGGAGCTAGTATCAGGTATATTGCACCTAAAATGGTAGAAAAATTTAAGTTACCTGTAGAAAAATTTGAGAATTCTTGGTTGGTTCAGTTAGCCCCTAGTGCTAAAAGAAGGGTAACTTGTTGTGTAAAATAATGTGGACTAGTTATGGATCATTTTGAAACTATTGTAAAGCTTAATGTATTGCCTCTTGGTTCTTATGATTTGTTGATTGGTATGGACTGGTTACAACAACATACGGTAATTTTAAATTGTTATGATAAAACCTTCACATGTTTAAACAATGATGGAAAACCAGTTAGTGTAAAAGGAATCCCTAGAAAAACCACCATAAGGTAGATTTCTACTCTACAGCTTAAGAGAACTATTAGGAATGGGCGTAAATCTTATCTAGTAACAATAACTGATGAGAAGAGTCTAATTAAGACAGATAAGATAAAATTGGAAGACATACCAGTCTTAAGAGAATATGTTGATGTATTCCCTGAAGAAATTCCAGGACTACCTCCGAAAAGGGAATTGGATTTCACCATTGAACTGGTACCTGGTGCAGTACCTAGCTCAAAGGCCCCTTATCGAATGAACATACCTGAACTTAATGAATTAAAGTCTCAACTAAAAGAACTTATTGATAAAAAGTATATTCGACCTAGTGTGTCTCCTTAGCAAGAACCTGTCACCTTCATTAAGAAAAAGGACGGAACCATGCGACTTTGCATAGATTACCATCAATTGAATAAGATGACCATTAAAAATTGATATACGTTGCCCAGTACAGATGATCTATTTGCTCAACTACGTGGAGCCATGATGTTTTCAAAAATAGATTTAAGGTCTGGATATCATCAAGTTAGGATTAAAGATGAAGACATCTTTAAGATATCTTTTAGAACTCAGTATGGCCATTACGAGTTTGTCGTTATGCCATTTGGGATTACTAATGCCCCAAATTTTTTCATGTGTTTAATGAACAACGTTATGCATAAGTATCTAGATAATTTTGTAGTCGTGTTCTTCGACGACATTTTAATCTATTCAAAAACTGAAGAAGAACATAAAGAACATTTAAAAATTGTTTTGCAAGAGTTACGAGATCATCAACTCTTTGTAAAGTTTAGTAAATGCAATTTCTTCAAGGATAAGATTCAATACTTAGGTCATGTAGTGACCAAGGAAGGAATTTCAGTAGATCCTGAAAAGATAAGGGAAATCAAAGATTGGCTGGTCCTTAAGGATGTAACAGATGTTCAATCTTTCATGGAAATTACTGGGTATTACCGGAGGTTCATTGAAGGTTTTTAGAATATCGTGAAACCGATAAATTCTTTGTAGAAGAAAGGAAAGAAGTTTGATTGGAACCAGAAATAAGAAGAAAGATTTAAAAAGTTAAAAAATTTATTAATCAACGCACCTATTTTAAGAATAGTTGATCCTAATAAATAATTTGTCGTGTGCACTAACGCTTGCAATGATGGCTTAGGCGCTGTTCTGACTCAAGAATGGCACGCTATTGCCTATGAATCTAAAAAATAAAAAATTCATGAAAAGAATTATGCAACATATGCTCTGGAATTAGAAGCTGTTATACATGCTCTAAAGATGCGGTGACATCACCTAATTGGAAGAAAAATTATTTTAATGACTGATAATAAAGGATTGAAGTATTTGTTAGATCATCTTAATCTAAATGCCAAATAAGCTAGGTGGCTATCTTTATTAAGTGAGTATGATTTTGAAATTCAACACATAAAAGGTAAAGAAAATAAAGTTGTTGATGCATTGAGTAGGAATGCAAGGCTGGATTTTGTAGCAGAGATCAGCACATATACTACAGATTTGAATGAACAGCATAAAGCAGGAATAATACAAGATGAAATTTACCAAAATTTACAAGCTAAAACTAAAGAAAAGCCAATATAGAGCTTAAGTAAAAGGTACAGTTTGAATGCAAAAGAATTTTTACTGTATAAAGATAGAATATATGTACCTAATGTACCTAAAGTTAAGTTGTTAATTTTGGATGAAATTCATAAAACTCCATACTCAAGTCATCCAGGCTATCAGAAGACTATAACCATGTTAAGAAAATAATATTTTTTGGCCAAATATGAAAACTGAAGTAGCAGAATATATCGCTAGGTGTTTTGAATGTCAGCAGGTGAAAACTAAACATCAACACCCAGCTAGATTACTCAGCCATTACCCATTCCTAGCTAGAAATGGGAAATAATCAGTATCGATTTTGTTATTGGACTGCCTAGAATTTAGAGTTTAAAAGACTCTATCATGGTAGTAGTAGATGAGTTAAGTAAAGTAGCTCACTTTATACTTGTTAAAACTACATATAAGGCTGCAAACATAGCTGATATTTTTCTAAAACAGATTTTCCGATTGGATGGAATACCGAAAGTAATAATCTCAGATAGAGATCCTAAATTTATAGGAAACTTTTGGAAGTCTCTGTTTAAAGGATTAAACACTACATTAAATTTTAACATTTATTTCCATCCTCAAACAGATGGACAAATTGAAAGAGTAAACCAAGTACTGGAAGATCTATTAAGAATGTATGTGAAAAACCAACCAGGTAAATGGGAGGATTATTTGCATCTGGTAGAATTTGCTTATAATAATAATTACCAGACATCAACCAGATTTAGTCCTTTCGAAATTTTATATGGACAAAAATGTAATACTCCTATCTCTTGGAGTAATCCTATGAATAGATTGGTATTAGGTCCTGAACTGTTAAAGGAAATGGACGAAATTGTAAAACAGGTGCAAGGTAATCTGAAAGTTGCACAGGATCGAAAGAAAAGTCAAGCAGACTTAAAAAGAACTCCAAAGGAGTTTCAGGTAGGTGAACATGTGTTCATTAAGGTAAGGCCCAAAAAGAGCTCTCTGAGATTGGGGAGTTGTGCAAACCTAGCACCTCGTTACTGTGGTCCATTTGAAATTCTGTCTAGGATTGGACAAGTACCTTGTCAATTAGCATTACCACCAAATTTAAGAGTACATAATGTTTTTCACATTTATGTATTAAAGAAATATGTTCATTATGCTACTCATGTTGTTAACTGGAATGATGTACAGGTGGAACCAGAAGGATATTTTCTGGTGAAACCGGACTGTATCCTTGGGCGGAGGTAGATCACACTTTGAAACTGCACCATTGGACGAGTGAAGGTGCAATGGAAGCACCTTAGTCCAGAAGAAGCCACCTGGGAATTGTAAAGTAATATGCGAGATGCATATCCAATTCTGTTCCAGGGGAATTCTAAGGATGAAGAATAAATAACATCAAGGATGATGTTATGTTCTAAGGGGGTGTGTATGTCACATGCCCCAATTTTGCAAAAATAATATTATGTTATTTGATTTTATTTAAAGACAATATGTAAAATTTTATGCTAAAGTTGTAATTGATGACTTAGCAGAGTAAAGTATATTGAATGTAATTCTGAATATTTTAATTATAAATAAATAAAAGTGGAGACAACAGCTTAGGAGAGCTGTTAAAAGTGTGTTTACTGGTCAAGTTGGAGGAGGAGACTGGGTGGAGAGAAAACAAACATATGGCAGCATCCTCAAACACTTCCAACTGTTGTAGGTGGAAACCTACCTACATTTGGGGTCATGATCCCCCAAGAAAGTGGGATCAGAGCAGGTGGCTCAATTAATGACAACTAACCCAAAAGAATGAGTCAATGTTTATAAAAACTCCCATTGAAGAGAGCTGAGGCTGCTCATTCTAGATAAGTGTCATTTAGGTGAATGTACTTCAGAGAAATCCAATGGCATGGGAATTTGTGGAGAGAGTTTGAGTGGTTAACTGCTAAGTGATCTAGTGCAACTTTTCAGCTGAAGGATCTTACTGCTGAGTGTAGAGTCATTAATGAGTCATTGGACTAGTTATTGTTTGCTTGCTCCACCAGTTCTCAAGAAAGGAGACCAGGAACAAGCTTGGGGGTCCTAAGGAGGCATTGTTTGGGTGCTCTCTAGGAGTTGGTAGGGAGAAACGGTCTCCTAACACTATTGTTGTCAATATTAATCAGGTTCTACAGTCTTTTTGTTTTATTGTGTTAGATGGTTAAATGTGAATCTGACTGCTTAATGAATGTTAAATGTTTAGTTGTGAAGTGTTAGAGTTAGAAATATTTTAGTTATTGAAGAATGAATCTAAAATAGATGGAAAATAATTCTAACCTGTGTTTTTCCACATCTGGAAGGACCAGACCGTACTCCAGCACATGGAGAGTATTTAAATCAAATGAAGGAAATGAAAAGAAATTTAAATGAATAGATGTATAATGCATTTCATAACAACAAAGTATTTCATTGCAGTATGTAGATTAGTATCAAAATACCAATAACCAGGTTATTTATGTTATTTGTTATTGTAGTTATACCGATACTGAAGTAGCAGTATTCCATTACAGGTAGAAGAATTATCAGGTAAAAAAAAAGATACCTTAGCAGATAAATGAAGTACTCTTACTTAAGTGCATGAGAATAAATTGTATTATGTTATCACTATTTCCTTCGTGTTTTAGTTAATAATCAATTGTGAATACTATATAAAAGGTATCGTTAAACTAATTAGTACGTTCAAATAAATAAAGAAATAATTATAATACTTAGTTTATTTACTTATAATATTAGCCAAACTAAGACAATAGTTACTGTAAACAAGCAAGTTTTTTATGGAAAATATTTATTATTTATAAAAAATAGAATAGTTACTAAATGGATGTCACAAATAACTCAAATAAGAATTTTTGCTAACATCTCAGTAAGAATAATAAGAGTAGGATTATTATTAATTTTAACATTACACATCTATGTAAAAACGGAACTGAAATTATTAACAGGTGTATAGAAGAAGAGTAACTACACGGTCGAAACCCTTTATTATTTCTTTGTTTTAATAAAAGAAAAACAGTTATAATTCTACTATTGGAAACATTTTCATCGAACAATTGTATTATTGTAGATTGGTTACAGTCTTTCTAATAAAAATATATATACAAATAATAATATTAATTTAAAACAATATTTGTTTTACAAGTAAAGAATCTTTTTAAATAAATTGAAAGAATTATTCAACAACAAGGATTTCATTTAGGAAACTCTAGCTCAAAATTTCTAAGCCTGTAAGTAAAATAATTTTATAATATGACTGAATAACAGTCTTCAAGCAATTAACAATATTCTTTATGCAAAATAAATAATACAGAGTAAAATTGTTATTACACAGGCAAATAAGGTAAAAACCCTAAGTTACAAAGTCACCATAATAGATTTAAGACAAACTGAGTCTGAGCTCAAAGGAAAACCTTTATGCTTTAAAATAAGCTGTGTATTGCTTAACAGGCCAAAAGGGCATAAACTTAAACAAAGTACAAAAACTAGCTTAAAAGCTGGTGCACCCATATTATAACATGGGGTTTTAAATAACGAAAAACAATAGACCAAGTATCAACCATTTGTACAAACATGAGAAACAAACATTTACAAGTCACAGCTTGAGCCGGAGTTACCCTGTTGTAAGCGAGGGTTTAAGACAAATACAAAAACTAGAAAATTGAAGAACAACAACCCAAGACTGGGTAACAACCTTGCTGTAACCTCTTCCAACTGGAAACTTTCCCCTAAGGTCTGCACAAGCAGGGAGAGCCATTTGGTAACTAGGGCTTACCCGTAGACAGAACGATGGTCCTTTTTTGAAGTGTTTCCTTCTGAGGGTTATGCGAACTGTCACCTGCAAAATGTAAACCAAAGTTTAATTAAAAACTTGCTTTTAGAACTATATACTGCAAAAAAAATCTAGTAATAAACTCTAAAATGTTTACATTACCTAGAAGTAAAGATTATGGATCCATGAAGGAACAACAACACCGCAACCAGCGTAATGAGAAGCCAAACCCTCATACTCACAGTGACAGAGATGACGGTAGCTCACGAGGCAAGATACACTATCAACAAGAGAAAGAGAAAGCCTGGCAATGGCCATGAAAGAGTTCAACACCAAAAAGATGACACTAACAGAGCTACACTACCTCACGATAGTTTAGTGAATGCAGGAAGAAAAACAAATGAGATTTGTATGTCTCTCCAATGATAATTTAAGTGGCAACGTTTCAGCCCCCAAACAACGAAGCTGGAGCTGAACACACATGTGCCCTTACGACCACCATGAGAGCTCACAAATCAGCTCGAAGGGCCAATGCAAAATGCAGAGGAAGAATAATCCAAGGGTTAGGGTTTCATGGTATTATATACAATCAGTACATGGCCAGGAGAAAACCATGTGGCCTCAATAATACAAATCATGAAATTGGTTGACTTTCCATTGTTTACCTGCGACAAATAATATCAATTATATACATGATGAATGTTAACATACACGCATGGAATACAATATATACTCATTCCAATGTTAACATATATATATATATATATATATGATTAAATTGATTAATGTGTATATTGGTGTTGAGAAAAACAATGAGTTTCGGGACGTTGACCTAACACAAGATTGGTAATCATATAGTCTCGTATAACCCCGAAAACCTTCCTTAAAACTTTTGGAAAAATGATGATATTTGATTACGCTTGTAAAACATCGTTGGGTATGCTTGGGTTATACCATCATTATTATAATGTTCAAACCTTGTAAATAGTTTGGGTAAAGAGCCTATTTGCATATGGATTCTAGGTACTCATTTCTCAAGGATTTTATGTATGTTTTCGATGCTATGATAGTAAAGATATTTAAACCTTATTATAATCCAACTTTTAAGAAAAGATCAAGAGGATAGTGGAAGCATGAACAAGCTTGATAATGCCTTTATTAATTTGATCTTATAATCTTGAACAATGATTGTTTAACAAATAAAAAAAATTAGGTTTAAGATAATAAGGTGTATATAGATATAACAATATTTATACATAGGAATAACACCTACTCTTAAAGGAGATCTAGAGTACTAGATGTAGGATATAAATCCTACAAGTACACGATCTTTGAACACCATAATATTTACCAAGTTTTAAGTCAACTTAGATCAAGGCTAAGTGAGAATTTAAAGTTTAGGATAATAAACTATATAGGACTTTATTGCACTACTTTTACAATTAATTAGATAGTAGGGTAATGTGAAATTATCGCATGATGATTAGTCATAAAGAAAATAGGATTTCCAATCACGATTTTGACTATTTTTATGTGGAGGATATCTCATAAATCACAACCGATGATAAGATGATAATTTTACCATGTTGAGTCCTATTTGAAACAGAGTCGGAAAGAATACAATAGGATTATGTTCTGAAGAATTAGTTCTATTTGTATAATGATAAGGATCATTTTAGTTATTCTGATGATAATAATAATAGACTCTTATGTCCAAAGAAGAGTTATGAAATTTTATCATGAGCTCTTTAAGAACTGGAAATCAATTAGAGTAAAGTTTGAAGGAGACTTTTATCTATCTTAAGATATCACCGTTACGAGACAAACAGTAGGGAGACATTAATAAATTCTACGATACAAATATTAAGTAAAATAATATATATGAACCAAGTATAAGGAAACATTACTTTTCCTTGCAAGATCTTGAGTCTTCTAAGTAGAACTTTTACTCTAGCAGTATTTTCTATGTTAAAAGAAGTATATATGGTTAAAACTCCTTAAATACTTTTAACTAGGTCAAAATTTACCTGTCAAGCCTATAAAGATGCAGAAAATCTAGATACATTAGTAGTCACTAAGTAAGCCCCAGCTAGAAAATGACTCCTCACCTACTTGACATTCAAACTATCAGTAGAGCTAAATAATCAAATGCAGATTAATTATATCACATATCGAAATTAAAAAAACATTAATTTATGTGTGTTAAAGTTAAATTGTTACTTTTGATTGTCCATTTCATATCTTATAATAGCTGCTAGCAGTTATCTAATTGCAACTGTAACATTTTATGTTATCTCAAAACTTTAAATTTTTGTAAAAATTTGGGGTTTTGACAACTTTAGCTTCATGAAGTTGTTCCAAGCAAGAAGGAATAAGATGAGGAGGTTCATTTGCAAGAGCCTCATTTTCTTGAAGGGTCCTTAAATATGAATGGAAAGAAGATCCAAGAAGCCTTTAGCATACTCCATGACACTCAAGCATTGGTATCAAATTCTTGTTGGAGAGCTACTTCCTTGGAGGAGCCATCATTCCTTGAAGACATGGAGAAGATTCAAAGAGCAATGTGCAACATCAAAGGTAATTTCATGTCTTTGATTTTTGATATAAAAAATTTCATTGAGCTTAGTGAATGGTTACATGAATCCTACTTGAACAATAATGAATTTATTGATAAGCTCACAATTCGAAATGAGCAACTTCTTGAAAAGTTGCAAGACACTTGTTTTTCCTTCGATGTTTCAGATTTTCATAAGGTAGATTGGTTGGAGGATTCTCATGACATGATGGATCATGAGAAACATGAAAAAATGTAGGTTCTTGATGTGCTTGAGGATTATAGTGAAGAGATCCAATCACTATTAATGGTGGAAGAGGAACTTGAGTTGCCTCTTAAAAATGGTTACACAATTTTTGAAGAAGTACATAATTCCACCACCTTGGAACCAACCCATGAAGAATTTTTTGCATTTTCTAGGGAGGTGAATAATCCTACCCCTATGGATACTTCAGATTATGGCAATTTTTCACTTACTGATCATTTGGGTGAGTTGGTTCTTTCTCCTACATCCTACACTTATAAATTTTGCAGCATTCATCCTAATGAAGTATGGGTGAAAGGGTTCTTTTTTATGGTGCCACATGAGGAGTATGGAACTCCTAGATTCAATATTTATGATGACATGGTCAGAGCACGTTATGATTTACATTTTCAGCAGCATCCTTTTTTACATTATGATGATACACATCTACATGGGTGCACCTATGATGTTAACTTGAGTCACTTGGAGACTCATGATTTTCCTTGCTCCTTGCCTAGTCTATTTGATGTTGGAGGAACTTCATCACATACTTGGGTGAAGATACATGTGATTGAAGAACATTCTTATTGGAACAAAAATCCTCTGTTATTTCATGATAATATACATATTCATGGGTGTATTGATGAGACTTCTTTGATCCACTTGAAGTATTCATGTTTTCTTTGCTCATTATTTGGTTCATATTTTTGTGGAGGTTCTTCATTCACTCCTTGGATGAAAGAACATATGGCTGATTATATTGATGCACATTATATATACTTGGAGCAGAATAATGGGACATGGGATCCACACCTATGTCATTGGAGCAGATTTGATTGGTAACTTGAAGCTTGTATGCACTTGGCAAATGGTAGTCCACTCATTGGGAGCTATAAGCACTTTCATGATTTCTTGTTGGGGCACCTCCTTGATGTTCATTCTTATTATGTTTTTATATACTTTTATGATATATATTGTGAACTCATGATGTTTGGAAGAATGCATACAATAAAATAGGATCCAGGAATTCTCTTTCCAACTGGTATGGGTTGGAGAGCACTCTTAATTGTTGGAGTGCAATGCAAGCAATGGGACCCTCAGATAGTTTTTAGTCCCATAGATTTGAAATTATTTGGGAAACAAGAAGTATGGGAGATGGATTTCACACTTAATAAGGTGATGTTAATCAGAGTAGTGCAGCAGAAAGCATGGTGGTTCCTCTCTGAAATATTCATGGAATCTAAAGACTCAAAGTGGGCAGCTTAGTGGCAACTTCAAAGAATCATATAGAAAGCAGGTTCTTCAAAAACCATGTTTGAAATTGCTTGAGGACAAGAAATATTGGGAAGGGAGGATTTGTAATGTCCCAAATTTTACATTATGTCACAATGGACAAATTACATTTTCCATATTCATAAAAGTTTTCAAAGGGATGCCAAAAGTCAAATAATTGCCAAGGTGGAAAATAACTAGTTTCCTAGCTTGGGGGTGGAAGCTTTGAGAATTGGAATAAGGGGGATAATAAATGATATTTAGACATTATAAGGGGATAAATATTTAATAATTTATATTATTAAATAAATACAAGAGAAAATGGAAGTGACAATGTAGCATGAATACACATGGAGACTATGGGGCCCACTCTAGCTAGAATTCCTATGCTAAATGGTATCTTTCTCTTGCAAATTTGAATATATGGGAAGTCTAATGTTTTTATTTGGATTATAATGTTAATATAATTGTCCATATGCTTCATACGTAGAAATTGGGATGAATTGTAACTTACATGGGAGAGGAAGATCCAAATGGGAGTTTCCTGGACACTTGGCTAGATTCCCCTTACATTTATGACATCTATGACACCAATGATGGAGATTCTATGACAGTTATGACACAAGTCAGATATGAAGGCTGAAATACTGACACAATGACATGTTAGGACTTAATAGAGCATCTTAGAGATCGAATTTGGGAGTTGGAGAAAGCCAATAGGCTCCTACTCAAATTTGGAAGAAGAGGGAAGGTGAAGAGAGAGGCCACATGCCATAGCATGAGCAGCCACACCAATTCAACTTGGATTTGGTTTATGGATGTATTTGTAACCTTAGAATGTGAATATTGTTTATTAAATAAAGGGATAAACCATGAGAATAAGATTTTTATAATTTGTGAAATTGTCATTTGTGAATTGTGAGAGTTAGTGGATGACTAGTTTTCTTGCTTAAGCCAATTTTGAGGGTGAAAGATTCCCATCCTAGTTGTTGTTTGGAAAGGCCACTCAGGTATTTCATGGATATTTAATGGATTCTTATTTGTAGGTGTAAGTTACAGTAAATCATGTGTATTCTTATATGGCAGCACTCTCTCTCAACTATCTCCAGTTTTCACACCATATTCATGCCAATGGAGGGATCACACTTTGGGTGAGCTATTGATCTCTTTGGGGAAGATTATAATGGAAATTATATTATTTTATGATGTATATGCTATTTATTTCATGTTCATAGGACTCTAAATTCGAAACACCCAAAATAATTCATGTAAAAATGTTGAACAATGAAGAAATAGTGTCATTTCCGCACTATCTTGTTGTGAACCATTGCAATGCTGATAATTTCGAATTGGGAGAGTATTTAGTTGTCCATTTATGATTCTAATCAGTTAAATATTCTCTATTATTAATTATTATAAATTTTTGAGTCGAAATTCCCAATAGTTGTATGTCAAAATGACTTTTAATGAGGAAATAATGACCATTTCCACTCCATTTTGATATATGCCATGGTAATGGTTATTATTTCGAATGGAGGAATGAATTCATGATAAATGTATGATGTTTGGAATTTAATTAATCTTTATTTCAAGTCTCATGTTTATTACTTAATCATTGGAATCCATTTTACTCATTTTTATTGCATTGGGAGAACATTTAGTGCATTTTCCCCAAGGGTCAAAATTGTGACTTGGGAGTTGTTTTGGAAAGAGACATAATATAATGTATAAACTGAACCATGATGCATATGAGACTTTTAAAAGGTACCTTACACATACCGAGACTCTATTCATAAATTCAAATGACTTTGGGAACATTTGTGAAGCCATTTCCGGTAATTACCCTAGGGAATTGGAGCCCCAATTTCCTAGTAAAGACTCCTACTTTGAAGAGAACATTAAACAAGTTTGCAAAAATAATTGGGAGGTCAAAAAATATAAATGAGAATTATATTTAATTTATATTATCATTCATGTAAATTCAGAGAAAATTTGGAACCATTTGGGTCAATTTTGAGGTCTAGACATCAAAACTAGTCAAGAGCCAAAATTGTGAAAAAATAAAAAAATTGGGCATTTTAATAAAATTCCAAAAAGGGGACATTACACTTCACTGCTTCCACACAATCCTTAAAGATCATGGGCCAAAAATAACCAGCACGTAGTATCTTCTAGACCGTTTCTAACCTAGATAAATGACCCCCACACGCTCCACTATGGGAATCATTCAGGACAATTTCCGCTTCCTCATGGGTAAGACATCAATGCAAAATGGAATCTACCCACATTTGATATAAAGTATCTCCAATGATGAGCTAGTTCTTGGCATGAAGGTGTAATTTGCATCATTCCTCCCATCAGGAAGCTGCAGGATACTTCAAATTCTGGAGATAGATAAGTATATCTCCATACCAGGGGTTAGAGGTGCATATCAAGAAGACATGCTCATATGGGAATGAGTCTTCTTAAATGACTACATATTCTTTTCTTGAAAATTCTGCTATAAGCTCAGCAAAAACTAACGATTTTTTAGACTTAGCGGACTGGAAATCCAAGTCAAACTCTTGGAGAATGACTATACATTTGTTAAATTTTCCTTGAACAATCCATCAGGACAAAACATACTGAAAAGGATTAACATCTGCCACTATTGTTCTAGTCCTCAGTAAAATGTAGTGACGTAACCTTTGAACAGCATAGACAAATGCTAAGGTGAATTTCTCAACGTGGGAGTACTTGAGTTCAGGTCCAGCTAAAGCACAACTAAGATAGTAAACGACATGCTCCTAGAGCTTATCATCTTCCTGGACCAGGACTACCCCAATTGTCGACTTGGACACGGCTAGATATAATATAAAATCCCTAGAGTAATCTAGAGGACGCAGTAAAGGTGATGACAACAAAGCTTTTTTCAATTCCTTGAAAGCGAGTTGTGAAGTTTCATCCCATACAAATGGGGTGTCCTATTTTAGAAAGTGCATGAAACGCGTGGTAATATTGGCATAGTTTACAATGAAACGTTGGAGAAAATTGGACTTTCCCTACAGGCTCTGAAGTTTCCTGATAGAACGAGGAGGCAGATTTACAATGGCCTCTACTTTTAATGGATCCACTTGAATGCCTTTATTAGAGAAAATGAATCCGATCAATCTCACTGACTCGACATAGAACACGCACTTGTGGGGATTCAAGTGGATCTTATAGTATCTGCATCATTCAAATATTAGACGCAAGTGATCTGGATGATCGATTCTTTTACGAGAATGCACAGACAGATCATTTAGGTAAGGTTCGACAATGGCTTCGATATCATGGAAGGAAAAGTTCATTTCCTATTAAAAGGTTTCCCCAGCATTTTTCAATCCGAAGGGCATTTTTTTGTACGTGAAGGTACCCTAAGGACAAATGAAAGCAGTTTTATGTTGTTCTTTTAGTTTTACTGGAATTTGATTTTATCTAGAGAAACCATCCATAAATGAGAACACTTCACTTCCTACGCAAGCATCTATAATTTGGTCTATGAATTGCATGGGATAGTTGTCCTTAGGACAGGATTTATTCAAATCTCTGAAGTTAGTATAGACACGTATGGTCCCTTGCTTCTTATCAATAGGAACTGGGTTAGACACCCATTCTGTTAGAGCTATGGGATAAATAAAACCAGCTTTCAACAGTTTTTCAACTTCAGCCTTTACAGCTGCCACTTTACGCAAGTTAACAGGTCTAAACTTTTGCCAAACAGGTTTAGCATAGGGGTATCTTCAGATATCATGCTCAACTATCGATGGATTAATGCCTGGAATCTCCTCATATAGCCAGGAAAAAACATCCTGGAACTCCTTGAACAAGGTTGTATAGATTGCAATCTCCTCAAGAGAGCAGTTTGTACCAATATGTATATTTTCCATGACATGAAGATTTACAAAGATGTTGATAGGGATAGTACTGGAAATATTTGCCATATTCCCCTCAGTAAACATTCCTTCCCTTGGTAAGGGATTGACGGGTGTATCAACATCATTTGTGAGTGTCATATGAAACTCTTGATTCTCTATCCTACTTAGCTCTAGAATAAAATAGGATCGATGATGAAGATCTTCGCATATCTTATCACACCTACACATGGATTCCAAAATGGCTTCATTAGAAGGTAAAACCATATCTGAACAATCCGTAGAATGCGAAGAGTTTTCTTCCCAAGAAGGAAAATAGACTTCTTCTAGGTCCTCTAAGACTGTGAGAGGGTTTGGAATTGAATCAACAGTGTTTTGAGTGATAGCTTGGTAAGCCACTTCCACTACCAATAAGGGCACTTCCAGTTCATGGGGGGAAGGGAGAACCTGAGGATCAGTCCTATCAACAACCGTAGCTATGGACTTCCCCACACTAGTAGAACCTATATAGTTAATTGGGGATGGAAGATCAAATGTCCCCATCAGTGATGCATACATTCCAGCCCCCAAGATCTGTGCAGTAGGTTTGACCTAATCAACTAATGTCATAGTGGACTCATTAGACTCCATGTATCCTTTTCGAGTAAAATCAAGTTGGTCAATAGTAACCAAATTTCGTTTGTGTGGAAATACTACCACCCAAAAGACGGCCAATGCAATAGCAGGCATGGCATAAGTCCAGCTTCTTCCCAAAAGTAGGTTATAATCTAAGGGTGCATCAATCACCTCTACCTCAACAAGCACTACTTTCCATGCTAGCTTAATTTCAAAAGACGGTAGGATACCATGCAGACAGAATGACCTTCCATCGAAAGCAGTAAGCAGGGTGTTTGACGGGAGCCAGCTCTAGGGATCCAAGAGCTTTCCAACATGAAAAGGACATAACACATGTAGAAGCACCCTCATCAAAAAATGCCCTTCCAATGGTCTTTCCACCATGGATGACATCTATTGATAAGGATACATGGTAAGGTAGGTGAATTTTAACATCCGGCAAGTGAAATTTTGCCATGAAAATCGATGAGTCCGTGCTTCCTAAGGCTGCTAAGAGCGCATCCCCTTGGGTGGGATAGCTCTGTAACACCTCTAAATCTAACATTGCACACGGGGTTTGGGCTAAGTCTTAAACCACGGAGTATTTTGAAGTATCCCTAGCATTAGGGTTATGCAAGGTCTTTTTAAAGACAACTTTCGGTATCTTAGGCATAGTTTCAGCAGACTTCTTGATCGTGAGAGGGTTAGAAGTTTCACCTGTAGACTTACCCTTATTAGAAGTAACTTTTTCATAGTTTTTGTTCCTGGTCTGTACCAAAGTAGAATATCACACCATGTTGATATAATTGGGGTTAGGGGCATTTGGAGTGCCCCCTGCTACATTAGAAGTTGAAGTAGAATTCTTCCCTTTGGGAAAAGGATCCTTCAGGATAGCTGGTTTTTGAGCTTTTAGTAGCTTCTGGGCTTGTTCCATAAGGGGACAAAGGTGAGCGAGGTCATCCTCATGGCACAAATTACAAGGGAAATTTCACCTTTTTCTTTTCTTTCTTTTCCTCCATCAGCATTATTTGCGGGTTTCTACTTGTTTTGATTTCCCTCCCCTTTCTTTCCTCTCTTCTTCTTCCCACCGGGCTGTTGATTTCCCTTCTAAGAGGTCTGTGCAAAAAAATTTGCATTTTGGGGTGAGGGGGCAGTCTTTGCTACCTCCACCATAGAATGTTTGATGGATAGCTAATGGAGTTGTTTGGCCAAAGATTCTATAGTGGGAGAGCTTATGCATCCAACCACACCATCGGCATGGGGCCTAGTCTTCGGTTTCTCTGCATCATGGGTAGGCCTCGGTGCCTCAGGGATAATCTCATACATGTTCCTAGATTGTGAATAAATCAAATCCAATTGCTGGGCCCCGAGGACAACTTCTTCCTCATTCGTCACTCCTAAATTGGATACGTCTTTAGATATATAAGGCAACAGAGATTTAAGGAACCACTCTAGTAAAAAATCAAAAGGAATATTGGCTTTAATAAGGCTCTTTCACCTCCTCCACTCTTGGATGTGATCCAAGATGTGGGTAACCTTGTTCTTCCAGAAGGTATATAACAAGTCTGTTCTGAAATCATATTAGACTAGAAGCTGAAAGTGGCTAAGGAATGCACTAGCCAAGTCCCAAAAACTACCGAATGCAGCAGAAGGCAACTCAATGTACCATTTTGCTGCAGTACTCGTTAAGGTTCTTTGGAACAGCCTCAACCTAACTGAATCTTCATTAAGCGAATTAGAAGAACACAATAAATGAAATGTGGTGGCATGAGCCCCAGGTTATTCACCCACTTTGCCTTCGAGTTTTGGGATATCCGATGGCAATTTGGTGGGAACAGGTGGCCACAAGGGGTCATGCCTCACCGGGTCGTTCATTAATTTTGACAAATCTAGCAAGTTTAACGTTGCTAGGAACAGAAGCTTAGGTCAAAATAGAGCACTACAAGTTCCAGTATGGGGATTAGAGGGACTTGACCCCAAATTCCCATATGTAAAGGTGGGGTTTCCCCCTTCCACTGGTTACGAAGTGGATGGATTACTTTGAAATAGATTCCCTCTGTAAGCCATAGGATTATGGGTGAGAGGTTCAGTATAAGAGGTTCGGGCAGCCCCAGTCGAAATTGGGGTTTTAAAAATAGGAGCGGGTATCCCTCCGCTAAACAACGAAAAGGGAGAGCTCGTGAATGGGGCCAAGACTGGCGTTTGAAAACCTTTCTCGTAAGGGTTAGTGTTTCCAAACTGCACTCCTACATAAGAGGGTGACGGGCCTACGTATGGAGTCGATGGGGGGGTATGCCGGCCATTCCAAGGAAATCCTTAGACAAAAGCCAAGGATCCTACCGAACCGCTCTATGTAGTGTGTGCGAAGGAGGAAGGAATAGTAGGTATACTAGGAATCCCAGTAACCATGCCACCAGAAGCACCTGCTAGGCTTGTGGGAACTGGCGGTTGAACCACTCGACTCGCTGGACTTAGGGGCATACTAGATATACTAGATCTAGCGGCACCTACCAGGAGAGGTAGTACCCCTTTAGCCTAAGTGGGTGAAGGGAAATAAAAGAGATTCTCCTACAGTAGGCATAATCCTACCCACAGGGACACCAAATACGGGTGGATCAAAAGGACGAACCGGGATGATCACATGATCATTTAAGTTAGTCAAGGGTGTACTAAAATTCCTTGCAAACTTGTTAGCCTGCAAGTCTTCTATCTCAACTGTATTAAAATCAAAACGGCTAGCCTTAAGTTTTGGTTCACCCGAAACTTCACTTACTCCTATCGGTTCAAATAAACCATCTGTGTCCAATCTCTGCCTTTGAGGTGGAGGTGGAGGCTCCAATGTGATGAGAGGATGAAGGTTTTTCAACCTTCATGACCTTCTAATAGGTTGGTCCTCCACGATTATAAATTTGAAAATTCAAACCCTAAGGTCCGCTAAACACAAACAAACCATAGAGAAATCACTACGAAAACTCCTAAAGTCTCAACAATCAGAAAGGGTAAAAGATATGCTTTCCCGAAGAAAGCTGAAGAATAGTTACTTGGTGTCCTTGAAGAGGTTCTTAGGCATAAGTGGAGGAATCACCCACCATCCTCCTACACTTTAAACAAGGGTTACCTTCCAAGCCCGTACAAGGTGAACCAAAAATAACCTTGCGGTTTACTTAGGTATGAACCCTAGATGTCAAGAGACAAGAGGCTACCTTAACTATACCAATAGTTTGGGGGGACAGTCGCAAGTCTGACTCGTATGCATGGGCAGGGTAGCTAAGCCCGAAAATCTGTCTAGGACAGAATCCCTAGATGCATAAAAGTCCTAATTTATGTTTCGACAAGGAATCAGAGGGTTATCTCCTTAGTCCAATGCCTCCACGCAGCCTCGTGCTTGACTCCTGTTTGAGAGGGGCTTCACAGATACTATCGATAAAGATAAGGATTTACCTATCGATTGGCCCACTATGTCTGAATTTTAAAACTTATGGGAAGCTTACACTTCCTAGCCCACAAGTCTAGCCTAATCTTGTAGGTGTATGGCCCTAAAAAATAAAAATTACTAATAGATTTTAATTATTGTGTTCATTTTAAGAGCTATTTTTTACTTAGAAAGCAAGTGGAGTGAAAGACTATGGTGCTTTTGACTCGATAAGAAATGTAAAAACAATAGTGTATGTTTCCAAAGAAAAACTAACACTACTAAAAACAAGCTTCTTTTTCTTTTTGTTTTGTAAATATAAATTGATGAAAATGCAACGATAAAGAGAATACTGAGACTATATTTTTTGTAGTTTTTTGAGATTATATTTTAAAAACTGAAAATAAAACAGCTCTATGCAAAATCAAATGCAAAAGATTCTAAATGTTTTCTTTTCACTTTTTAAAATGCTCAAAGACTACTATGCACCTAAATGCACAAAAATTGAGTATGCTTGAATTAAACAAACTCTATAAAGTAAGCAAAGTGAAGTAATCATATTAATAATACCAAGGATCAACCACCTAAGGAATACTTGGAACCCTAGATTGAGTGGATACAATGTAAGGACAACACTGAGATCACATAGAGGTAAGTGGAAAATCAATCACTATCTGAAAATAGAATGGGATAAACAGTGTCTAGATCCTTGATCATTGATTTAGACAACCAACACTTCAACCTCTAACCCAAACAGGAAAATCCACTTCAAGTTAAAAATAGAAAGACAATCAAAACAATAAGAACTCAAGGGCTTCGCAAGAAAGCAGAAGGTGTGGCTAACAAGGTCATCGAATTCGCAGTGTAATGCTTATAAGGAAGACCAAACAACAAACAAACTTTATAAAGGGATAGGGACAAGTAAACACTGACCCAAAAATTTGAATACTCAAACTTGTATGCGACTGTGTACAGGGGAAACCCTCGTACTATACGTGACTGTCCTATAGAGCAACCTACGTACGCACGTCTCCGTACACGACTGTATGCAATAGCAACCCACGTACAAGTACAAAATTTTCTAATAAAAAGAAAAATTTTCAAGGTCTTCAAACACTACCCTAAGCATGAACCAAGACAGGAGAACACACATACAATTAAGGCAAAGACTGGGCCATGGTCAACAGAAATAACCCACAGTATTCTGGGCTCCCCAACGGAGTCACCAGTTCTATTGTACAGGAATAAACACCCTTGTAATCGAGGGTCTGGTATTACCAAGTTACTTCTAAAACTTGCAGACAATTAGCTTTAAAGTAGAAAAAAGGAATAGGAAGGAACGTTTAACTCACCCAATTAACGATAGTTGATCCAAGCTTTCTCTTCTCCACTCTGCTCCTCTACAAATCTTTCAGGGATGCATTTCCTTCACCTCCAAAGAGCAAATTCTCCAAGTACAATCATATACATGTATATATGACAAGTTATATGAACAATATATAGAGGGCTGAATCAAAAATATTCATCAAGCCATGATACATGAAAGAGACTGAACACAAAGTTTGAAGAAGAATTCTCTTTATTAACAATAGTGAATGAGATAACTGTACAACCCAACGCCTGAAACAAGGACTCCTCTGCAACCAAAGGACTCTGAGTTTTGCTGCTGCAAAGACTTCTGAAGATATACTGCCAGCATAACTTTGCTCTCCAAGTATGATTGATTAATGCCCTCCCCAAAGCCTCTATTTATACTTTGAGAAATAGAGCAGTTTCAAAGGTTGAGGAGGTTGAGACGGTTGACATAGTTAATTATTAGGGCTCAAAAAACCTTTATTAATCATGTTTTATTATTTTTAATGTTGAATGGATGTGTACGCGAGTATTAATACTAGCAACCCACATATGACATGCGAGATGCTATAAGGGAAACCCGTGTATAGATCTGTACACTAGTTGTAATGACGACACTCACATACAGTATGTGGGATGCTATGGAGATAGTCATGTATGTATGCTAGTTGCTTACAACAATCAACATATGAAAGGGTAAAAAGGCAAGTTGGTTGGGTAGTGAATGTATCTCCTTTCATGCCCATCTATAGTGTTTAGGAAAGCTTCAATCCATAACTGTCCTTTTGTGTGCCAATATATGAAGTGTCGGCACTTGGATGGAGAAGTGCCATTTGGGTTGATAACAATTGGTCTCCCCCCACCACTAACAAACCTCCTCCTCTTACCTCTAACCCCCTCTTCTTCTTCTAACTCCAACCCTACCCAATCCATTCAATCCCCTCACAACGAACCACTCTCTCTCCTTGTCTCTCACTCTCTCCCCACTATGTCTCCCCCTACTAGTAA